>WEIT01007159.1:8109-118831 GCA_013389985.1 Dryoscopus gambensis | reverse complement strand
TTCTAATATAAGCTATTTAGCAATTTAAATACATCATTTCGTGTCAACAAAATTTCTAATGTTCAATATGGTAATTTATAGCTTAAATAGTCACACCACTTTATGGATAATATCATGTAAAAGTTAAGAATTTCTCTCCAGAAATGTCAGGGAGAAAACAAAACAATTTTTATTTAATTCCATTAAGAAGTTAATCTTCAAAATTTACGAGAAAACTAAAGGATAAGCTTTAGACAATTTCCTGCAAACCCGTGTATTAGTTAAAACACTCTAGGGCTTTCTGGGCAGTGTTTCTGTTAGTCAGGATTTGATTTACTGCAACACATTGCCTGCATTGGAGTGTTCTGATCTCCAGCTGCAGCACTTATCACTGACGAGGGGAGCATGCAATACAAAGCTCCTGTATTTCCAGTTGAGGCTGGCACAGAAGGCACCAAGGCAGCCTGGTGTCCTTCCAGCCTGACAGACTCTAAGAAACTAAAGTTCCCCCTTTTAGAGTCTAGAGTTTGCCTTCTTTAGGAAATAAAGCCATGGATTAAGAATTTTTTTCCCCTTCAGAAGCACAAATTATAAATATCCTTTACCAAGCCATGACAATTTCTCTAAATATTTGTAAGCCTTACTCTTTTCTGTGTTGTTGTTCTTTCTGCTAATTACCAGCACTCTTTTAGTCTGCTGTTCCCATTTTTCATCCAGACAGCACCCAAACACAAGTAGGATCTGTGGTGTGATACACACTCAGCTTCTCTAGCATGTGACATCCCTGCTATTTTTAACACTTCAGATTGGAAAAGGCTCAATCTCTTTTCTCAGAGTTTAATTTTTTTAATTGACGCAGTCATTTAATTGGCATTTTAGCACTTGGTTTTAAAAACCCACAAACTAAATCTCTTAAAACTACTACCCCCTTCACAATACTTTCTGACCAAGGCATGGAAAAAGTCAGAGGGTAGGATTTTAAGTTTTCCTTCTATCCTACTTGTTTAGCCATTTATACTTATACAGAATGGGTGGAAAATCCTTGCAAAATGGCAAAGTGGCAGGGCAGAGGAAAATGAAGTTAATATTCTTGTTGCTTGATCAACTTGGATTGCTCCAGTGAAATGGCTTCCTGTGGCAAAACGTTGATTTATGAAATGCAGAATGTTTCAGTGGAATATGATTCAAACAAAATTGTGTTCTGCCAGCTCATCTGCTGTGGCAGACTAAAGGAAAAGGGGGAAGTTTGTAGAATATTAAAAAAAAATAAATTCCAAAGACCATAATTAAATGTAGCTTTGGAGTTGCTGATCTTCCAGAAATTAAAAAATGCAAATAATTCACACTTTGCTGAGACTTCTTTAATATGAGAATATCCTAGGAAATGGATATTTCAGGTTTTTACTGCCTCTTCATTTTACATAAAAGCCAGAATTATTAATGTAGTTTTTACATTACATATTAAATTCTAAAATACCAACACTGAAGCAATTTCTAAAAGTTGTCTCACTATTACACTTGCACTGCCTGGATTGAATCAGATTGAATTAAAGCCGTGGGCTTCAGGACCTGTATGTTTTTCACCCCAAAACATCAGCCCTTCAAGTGAAAAATGGTATAAAAAATGATGGAATTCACATTCTTGACAGGAGACTGTATTTGCCTGCCTTGCCCAAACCTCATGATATATTGGCTCTTAAAGCTGTCAGTGATTCTTGATAGCACAAGTGCTTTTTTGGTGGAGACCCAGGAGTTTTAATAGGGCAAATCACAAATCACATGGGCAGCAGATTGTACCTGGGGAAAAGCACCCTGGTGGAGAGCAGGACAAGGGAAAGAGGCTCAAGGGACAAGGATCAAAGTGCGCTGTCCGTTTTCCAGGAATATTTTAATCCCTGAGGGCTACAAAGACTGAAGACCTCCACTGTAATAATATTTACTGTAGGTTTTTCAGCAAATTAGCACAAATGTTTGGGAATTAATTGAATATACATGCATAAATAAGCATTAATCTATATGAACTTATAATTAATAGAGATTAAATACTCTGTAGTCATATTAATTTAGGATTTCCAGGCGTAAGTGTGAACTGCTGAGGCTATGCTCTGCATGGTCACTAGTAATAGTAATAACAACAATAATAATTATGCATTACATTTTTAAAAAATAGGTTCAGCTGCAGAATGTGAATTCTTTAATAAAAAAGCTCTGCACATGTCTTCCTAGTAACATATCCCAAGATTTATGTGCATCATAAACAAATATGTCTGGGGTATTATAAAGTGTAACTCCACTGTATTTGTTATTAGGAAAGGGAATACGGTTTCCCATCTGCTTTCACTGTTATTTCTGCTGTAACTGGGAACGGGCTGCCAGTACATTATCAGGAAATAAAAGCTACCCGTCCCTGCTGTAAATATTCCAAGGTGAGTGTTAAAGACCAGAAGGGATTTTGGGCAGGAAACCTGTGCCCGTAGATCCCCCCCATGTCTGCAAAAGGCTGGAAAGAGCCCACTGTAGGATGGCTAAAACCAGCCTCCTAAAAGGCTTCTGCTCTTAACCTGCTCAAACCCAGCCGATATTCCACGTAGAGAAATATTCTGGGTGTAGTCATTTCAGTGGTGCCACAACCCATGGGGTGTGCTGAACCCCAGCAGAGGAGAGAGGGGGTGAAGAAGGGGGAATGCACAGCCCACTGAAGAGCTTGAGGAATAAGGAAGGTCTCCCACAGTGGAAAAATACTGCCTGGCTTTTAGCTTTCTCTCATCTTACAGCTGCAAATTATTTTCAGGATTGGGATGTACACCTTGTCAAACAGTCCTGTTTGGCTAGCAGAGCATTACCCAAGTAAAACTTGTCACAGCAATTCAGTGTTTGTGATTTTTAAACAGCTATTCCCCATATAAAATAAAATTATGGCATTACTCTTCAGCTGTGAGAGTAATAGAATCTCTCACTTCAGAAATGAGTGGAAATTTAGTGTAACAACTATAATTAAAAGCTTGATAGTTTGCTGAACATATTTTTCCCAGTTTAATGATCCTGTGTTACATGAATTCATACTTTACACTGCGAGTAGCTACAGTTTTCAATAGCAATATTTAGAGAGAAAAGTACTGCCTTTAATGATTAAGATCAAAAGCAGCTAGATTTAGAAGTTAACTGCCTCAGTAATGCCACTTTCTGGCTGCCACCAAAATGCACATGAATGGCTCTGAAATAGGAATCTGTTTTAAACAAAGACCAAAACAAACCTTTCCCCCCAACCTTTCTATGCTTCTTTTGTTTTTTGAGACAATGCTATGCAGGTATTTAAATGTGCTGGTGAGATTGGCTCTCTCCCCTGTTCCAAGTGCTAGAGACTTTTTCACCATAAAGGTTCACAGCCAGTGTTCTCCTCTGTGTGAGAACAGAGAAAAGACGAGAGTTTCAACTGTTATGAGACTTAGGAAAGGATCACAAACATCACAAACACTGATTTTTCACTGGATTATTATTGTCATCAGCCATTATTACTCTTGGAAGACATACGGCTCCTCTAGGGTCTGGGCTGAACCTTTCACCAAGAGCTATTCCCTGTGGAAGGCTCCATACACCACGGGAACGTGTTCTCATACGAATGATAAGTTGGGGAAGGGAATGAGAAATTGCAAGATTATGTTCCCATTCTCTTCCAAGCAGCCAAGGAAACATGCTGTAAAACACATCAGTAACCACTCTCTGACAAAAAGATGCTTGTTAGAAATGTTCCCTTTCCCGTCCGCATAATTCACCTCGTGCGCTCAGGCACAGCACAGCATTTGTCCTGTGCAATTTAGAGAGTCCAGGACGACGAGCTCAAAGAGAGCACAAGCATTCCTTCCTAACGGGAAATACTGCGGGTGCACAGTGCTCAGGGAGATCCAGTACATTCCAACGCCAAAAAAGGCCCTTTGTCAGAAGCAGTTTTAGAAGCCCTGGGGATATGTCTTCCCTGTCAAGAATGATTTAGCAGCATCTAGAAAAGGATGAGCTCCATCAGACTGGAGCAAATTCACCCAAACCCTCTTTTTCTCTCTGGTGGCTGAAACTGCCTCCCAGACTCCCGGTGACGGGGCAAGGGAGCAGCTGCTCTCCTTGCTCCAGGGTCTTTTCCAGAGCCTGGTGAGCCAGGTTATCGTTCTCTACCCTGCTCAGGGAGCTTGGGACCAGTTGGCTTCCTGTGGGCCCTTACACAAGGTTAAGCTGGCAAAGCCAGGTCAAAGGGCTTCTTGTTATCAGAAGTTTCCTTCCGAGGAAGTTACTGAAAGGTTTCATCACTTTTCCACAATTACATTGGACCACTTGAATTTCTCAGGGGTGCAGGTTTGAGTTTTTTGCCAGTCTCTATTCCAGAGTGATCTGAGGAAGAGTGGTACTTCACTTTTACTCTGAGTGTAATTTTCCCACTTTTTGGAAAGGTGTGGTGATACTTCTGACCCTGAAACCTTTCCTTTGACTGTTAAAGAGGTTTGTTCTCAGTTTTACCTGAAATTACATAGTTTTATGAAAAAGTAACCTACTGGAACTTCTGAAATGGTTGATTTCAAATGTGTCAGCCTCAGTCGGTGATCTGGATTGATTTTATTGGACAACATACTGGCCTTTCATGTTTCTATTCAAGAGAATTGAGTAGAAACGTAACACGGGCATTGCCGTTTTGCTTTGGATCCTTCAGCTTCTTCCCCTGGACAGCTCACTACGCTGTCCACATGCTGGGAAGGATAATAAAGCAGTGGTAAGCAGGAGGATTCTCTGGGATGGAGGGATTTTAAACCTGTCCTTGAGGACAATAAAGGTTTTAGCTCCCTCTGCTCTGAACCTGAAGGAGCAGAGGGTGGCAGAAGCCCTCTCATCTCTGGTGAAAGGGATGTGGTGTAAAGAAAGAACATTTGCCTTGCAATTCCCTTTTCATTCCACAGAAACATCCAATTCTAGTTATCAAAACACTGAAGCGAGCTCCCTGGATAATGGAAGACAGCATCACAAAGAAGGAAGAAAGGTCAAAGAAGTTAAGCTGTGCCAGACAAGTATCAAACATCCCAAAAATATTAAAAAGCAACCCTTAATCCAACTAGTTTTTAAAGCACATCCTTACTCATCAAGATCTTGCAAACTGAAGGTTTCACAATAACCGAGGGAAACAGTTCTCCAGACTTCCCTGGTTTCTGATTCTTATGGAGAGGGTGGGCAATGGGCAGACTTGCATAGGAAAAAAACCCCAAACATATGGAGACACTCTCTTAAAGCCACAAGATAAATCCATCATTGTGCCAGCACGCCTAGTCTGAAACCTGAAGGACAGACCTCAGTTCAGAATATATCACCTGCTCCAATCTCTCCTTTATGATTGAAAGTGTGCTGGGGAGGGGGGGGGTGGGGGAAGCTTAATTCCCCACCACAAAGCAGATACATGAGTTAGTTTTTAAGCAGTAAATTTAAAGCAGAAATTTGAGATTGCTGGTAGGTGTTCAGAATTTTGAGATAAATGTCCATGATGAGAACTTTAAGGAAGTTTTATTTTTGAGACAAGTTATTCAAGTGAATGATTTCCAAGGGCAGTAAAGGAACAGAAAACCACTCTGATTAAACCTTAGTAGACCCAAATCCATAAATTAAAAAAGATAAATAAGGTAGCCTCCATTAGTCTAGCCTTTAAATAATTTATAGCAACTGAGTACCCACCTGTAACAGGTTGTAGAGTCTTTTTGCCTTTTTTTTTTTTTTTTTTTGCTTAAGGAAGCAAGTCAGAAGCACCAAAGCACAAGAGAAAGAAAGAATACACAACTCAACCAAAATGCAGTTGTTCGCATTACTTGTCTTTTACCCTATCTTTTTATTGTGCCATACTGAGGGAGACTTGGATCCTTTTTCTTCTTTTGGCATGGCCTAAACATGACCTGAGCTAGCTAAGGAGCAGGCTGGGTTTTATGTTGGTGACCTGCAGCACAGTGACTGACACCAGCAGAGTGTCCTGCAACAGGATCACGATGGCTCAACGTGCATTTCTTATTAACATACTGGTTTAGACCTTGATATGATCCCTGTAAAGCCTCGAGATGGTTTTGCCGTTCAATACTGATTTTAGGGGTTAATTATGTGATCGATCAGAGCTGAGGTGAGGGTTATGCCCCTGCCTTTCGGGCCTCGTTTTTTGTAGCTCTGCAGTGGAACTGGAGACAGACAAACCTCACTGCCTTGTGCAGATGTGGATATGGGGAAATATGGCATCTCTTTGTTATTTCATGGGGCTGTTGTGCTGGCCAGGCTGAACTGCAGCCGTAGGGAGCAGAGCCATTGAAATTAGAACAAGTATTCCTGATCATATTGTTTCAAAAATTGGACCAATAATCCTTGATCTCCTGCTGGCAGATTGCCTTCCCCTGATTCCCCTGCCTGAAGAGCCTTTCTTCAAGAGATTTCTTTTGCTGAAAATGCTTAAGCTTTTGAAAAGTCAGAACTGATAAGAAATAATCTCTAAGCCCCTTCACTGCTCTGCTCAAAGTGCCACCAGCTCCTGTCCCCGCTGCATGAACCTGCAGTGAGGGATCCTGCTCAGCCTCGGGCTCGTGCCAGCCCCGGGCTTCCCCACAGCCCAGGGAATTGCCTCCTGTTTTCAGCTTGGGCACATGCTGACTTTTCCCCTTCCAGGATTTGTCAGCAGATTTGGTTAGCATTCCTTTAAAATCCTTCAGCATCAGCAGTGACTGATACTGGAGACCCTCAGTGCTTTCCCAAAGAGGTTGTAAATCTTCTCAGCGGGTAAGGCTGACACAGAGCAGCAATCACTGCTGGCAGGTGACCAGTGCAGCCATTCCCTGCTCCTGCAGCTCCAGCAGCAGGTCCTGTGGATGCTCCCAACCAGGCCTAACTACTTTGATCTTCCCCAGAATGGGGAGCAATTGCCTAAACTCCTTTGTGTGGCCCCAGTTAAAATAAACCCAGGTTTTTATTCATGCTCTTTATTTTCAATTTATACTTTCCGCCCTGTTAGACTGTCCCCTTGCTCTTCATTTGAGCTTTTTGCTGCTAGATGCTCTAACAAGGCCAGGAGTTCCTTTTTCCAAGAAGAGAGCCTGAATAACTGCCATGGATATTTTTACGTATCTGTGCACCCACACGTGTGTGGTTGGCCAAGGTGCTCTCACTGCTGGGCTATCTGTGTCACACTCAGCACCATCTCTCTTCTAATACTAAATCCAAAGCCCCCTCCTGAGTTCGCAGGGATGTTATTCACCACTTAGTCATGAGCAAGTAGTGAATTTGGTGCAGTATCACCCCATTCATCTCCTTCAGCTGAAACTGGCTTAACCTCCGCTGGGACAGATGCACTCCTCTGGGTCAAATTAAATGCAGGTAGGCTCCTCACAGTTTTCTGACTTTAGGACAGAGTTAAAAAACAGCAGCAGAAGTAGATCTCCAACTGGTTATTCCACTCATGAAGGAAAAATAATTTTTTTCTGTTCACAGTAAACATACTACACAAATACGTGCAAATCATCACTTTTTTCTTGCTTCAAGAAACCCACCTATCCCGTCAGACCTCACACCAAGGCAGCTAACTCCAGGGAAATGCTGAACAGACTCGAATAATAGCTCTACAATAAAAAATAGCTCTGCAGACAGAGCTGGCTGTGTTCAGCCCCAGCCGAGAGCACCCTATTAATTATTTATATGGCACTATGGATTAGCACGGTGCTTCACAGAAATAAATGCACAAGGAAACACAGTCCCACCCCTTGTGAAGGCAGGGCCAAAGCCCTGCTCACCTCACTGGCTGTGCCCAGGGCTCTGCAGCCAGCACTGGGAATGGCACCATTTGCAGGAAGGACTGGATGGAAAGTGTCTGTACATCTGTGAGGGGTGCCAGTTTCCCTCTGATCCAGGCCCTGGTTAACAGCTATTCCAGCCAGGTTTGGCATAGGGTATAGGGTGAGTGATTTCACAATCCCATCAAAGATTTGACTAACTCCAACTCTTAAACTCCTTTCAAACTCCAGCCAGTAAGTCAATATTGTGGATTCTTCCTAATTCCTACTCTCTGGTATTATCTGCCATAAGCATGGGAAATGGGCTGAAATCCTCACCACACAGAAATCATCAACTTGGCTTCACTGGGTTTATAAATTTCTCACCAAGTTGAGTTTTAACAAGTGCAGATACAGCTGAGTTGATTGTCCCCCTTGTGACAGAAATTTATGCTCCAATCTGAAAGCTGAAAATAAGGAATTTGGAATCCTGGTCTTGCAGTGACCCCATCAGTGATGTCAGGCTAGACATCACTTCTTTACTGACAGCTTTCCTGTCAGAAAAAAAGCAGTGGCTAGTTATTTCACATCTTCCTCACAGTCATTACTATGATTATAACTACTTTGTGGTATTCCTATCAATTCCAATTCCACCGGCTTTGAAAATTGCCAAGACCACAGCAGGTTTAGTCAGATTTTTTTTATCCTAGCATAGATTTCAGGGAGGGAGCAAGAGCAGGAAGAGGCAATCAAAAAATCACATCCTGACAGCAGCTGCTTGCAGTGCAAAGCAACATTGCTGAACATACTCTTCGCCTTTTTTTTTTTCAGCTGGAAATTTAGAGCAAAACTATTACTTTGTAGTCCTCCAACTTTCCACAGACCACCAGCAAATTGCTGCACAGAACCACTTGGGGATGAACCTCAGGGCTATGTAGCTGCACAAGCATTAAGGACAGATGTTAGGGACAAAAATTAATAAATGCATTAAAAGACTTCTTGGTATTAATAACAAGTATGTGCCACAGAAGCCTGAGAAAACTGTCTGGAAGTGAAAAACAATTTCAGCTGGAAGGGATTTCTGGAGGTGATCTAATCTAAGCCCCAGCTCAAAGCAGAGGTAATGTCAAAGTTATGTATGTGCAAACATATGCATGTATTTTCTATCGACAGCACATATAAATAAGTAGTATTGTGTATATGGTGAGCATATACATATTTTATACACACACACACGAAAGAGCAGAAAGCTGCAGCTGTGGAATCACTACCCAGCACTAGGATCTGCTCCCAAATGAATAATGACTTTGAGTAATGGCAAGTAAGCCCGTTTTTGACAAGATTCTCAGTCATACCCCTCAGAAGGTGATGGGACAGTGTAACCTTGGCCACATACCCCTGGGATGCCGGGCACGGGCACATCCTCCCGTGCCAGAAGCACTTCCTCAAACAAGCCTGTGCAAGTAAAATAACTCAAGATGACAGCAAATTACGGATATACCGCAAAGCAGGAATATCTAACTTCCCCTCCTTCCCTCGATCTCCTTCCAGAATGAGTGAAGAACTTAGATCCTTTCTCACCTGCCCCCCACACAGTGCATCCTCACCGACATGCTCCGTAGTAACTTGGGATGGTGTTTCCTTGGGCATCTCTCCCTCATGGAATGCCCCAGAGGCTGGGTGCTCTGGGCACCCCAACCACACAGATCCTGCCACAGAGACAGGAACGTCCAAGATCTGGAGGTTTTGCTGCTTCCTGAAACTTACATTCACAGCATTCCCTCTAGAAGGTCACATGTATGAGCAGGAGCCCTAATGAAATGCCAGGCTTTCTGCTCCACACTGGGGTGGTGTTAAGCCCTGCAAATCTTGTGTCCCTCCTGGGCTTTTCCTGATGCTCTCAGTTTCTGGGAATGTCCCTGAGACACCTGCGAGTATCAGGAATTTGGTTCTGTTTTGCAGAAATGTTTAGAGGTGTTCTAAAGACATTTTGGCAGCTGCGATTTTCAAGCTAAACAAAGTCTACGTTTCAGAGACTATTAGGATTTTGCTCCAAAACCAGATTTCAAGTTTTCACCAGCTGATCTCACAGACACTGGTCCTTTCTTTCCCAAGAACCCTTCTTGTCTGTAATGCTATTACCTGCTATGGGAGCAGTATGAAAAGCACATGAAATACATATATATAGAGAGGTTAATAGAATGCTAGAAAAAGGACAAATATCTGTGTATTAATTTCCATAATTATTCCCTTTTTTGGTTTAACTGAAGTTTCAGGGATCACCAGTCACTGTGCACTTGCACACACACAGACCCACGGCTGCCTGTGCCATCGGTCTCCCTACAAACAGCCCCAGTACTGACCCCCAGTATTTGCCTCACTTTCCCCAAAAAGAAATACGAGATTCCGTTGTGTCGGCTCGATCCATCCGGCATCTGTCCTCCTCCTCCGTGCAAACACCATTGCACATGCAAGGAAGGGCTCATGCTTCAGCAGCTCTATTGATCCACACAGACCTTTGGGTGAGGAGGAAAGCCTCTTTAATTACTTTGGCTGACTTTCCGGTTCTGTTTTGCCTTAACAATGTCTTCAGAAATCCAGTACCGCGTTTTAGCGTTGTTACCGCTTAACTTAGATTTGGAGTTGTTCTCCCCGGAGAGACACCTTCTGCCTCAGCCTGGCCAGCCCATGCTTGGCATCAAAATCAGGAAAAGTCATTCATTTGCCTTCTCTAAGGATGTGATAACCTCTACACTTCCCTTAGCCAGAGGTGTTTTGACCTTTAATTAAAAGGAAAATTTGTTGTCTTCCACTCAGAAGGCAGCAAATAATGAACTCATTAAAATGAGGTTACTGTTCAGGCCTTAGAGCAATAAGAGCCAAAGTCTCATTAGCAGCTAACAATCCAGAACACGGCACATAAATAAACCTAATACGGCAGAGCAAAATGCCTCGGTGCATTAAATTTGAGCAGAATCAAATGTTTACAGTCAATGATGTCTGGGGCATGAAGTTTTAATGTACTTAATGAAGGAAAGCAAATTGCTTCCTATTAGGCATGAAATGTTCCTGCAGAAATCGCCCCAAAAAGTTTATTATGTAAATGAAGGATAGAGTTATAATTAACAAGGACATAGCAGGAAAAGATCACTTCTTCCTAATAGATGCACCAATTATGAAGAATAAAGACGTGGCAGCTTCAAATCTACAAAAGGTAATTATATGGATTAATGTAAAAGGCTGCTGAATGCAACATAACGAAGAAACTATCTTGTGGGTGTCAGAGAGAAGCCTCACTGACAAAGCAAAGAGCCAATTAATAAAGTTAAATCCATGAGTTTTGAGAGATTCCAGGCAATTAAGGGTTTGTATTTGAAAGAACAGCTTAGATTACGTTAAAAAAAAAAACCCAGTTTTTGCTTAGTCTGGCACAGAAACGTGCCTGTTTGTCCATGTGCAGTGTGCTCCACGGTTCTTTCCTTGGAAGTGATAATTATGAAGTATGATCTATTTAACTGTCCAAAAATAAACACCTGTGTGTTCAACAGGGAGGGCTGGCTGTATTTCCACAGGCGTGCAGTGGGGACAGGGATGGGATAGGGACCACTGAGCCCACAGGGGAGGGGGGATTCCTGTGGAGCCGGGGACAGCAGGCAGGACCAGGCAGAGTGGGAATAGCTGTGTGGCACCTGGCCTTGGAAAGAGAACAGCTTTCCAGCTGTTAAAATTCAGTAGCCCTTCTCCATCCTGCAGAACCTTCAGAAGAAAATAAAATAAATACCTTCTGCCTCATGCGGAGCCTGTGCAAATGCCAGGAAAGTTTCTGGCACTGGTATGCACAGGTATGTGCAGCCTCTCCACCCTTTCATTAAAGACAGGGAAGGCAGACCCTAATCACCTAAAGCGTTTTTCATATTAAGGGTGTGGAAGACATGACTGCCCTTCCCCCAAACAGACAAGCTGTGACAAAATAAGTTTGGACTGGCTTAGCTGACAAGATCTTCTTAGTGTTAAAAAGAGGGGAGGTCATGACAACAAAATTTAGCTGCATTTTATACAAATTAATATGCATATATGGAGATTGAAATGGCAAAAAAAAAGTCTTTAGGACCAAGGCAAATCCAGTTTGAGTGACAGATTTGCCCTTTAGACAGAGGAAACTGCTTGACACACTGCAGGTTCCAGGATTTACATCTTAATCCTCACTCTGAGTTTTTAATGAGACCTCTCTGGGCTGGAAGGCTCCTGCCTATCCTGCAGTTCTGTCATCTTACTGAGATGTGAGGGGAGCAGGAGAGAGGAGCCCAGGTGATGAAATGATGTTTGTTTCATGCCCCTTCTTGTACTATACGTTAAGCAATGATAATTTCTCAAGATGTTCTTCCCTCAAAGGAAAATTAAATTGATTTTGCTCTGCCCATCAGTCTTTCTCAACATATCTAAAATGCTCTAGATAGCTTGGAAAATTATGTTCTAAAATATAATGACTCAGAGTCTGTGCTTCTGACTTTAATGGTGTCAATTTAGTGCCAGTTTTTACCAGCTGGGGATTTTCCTCAATGTCTCAGCTAACAGTGGCGTTCATCTCTGAGGTTTTACATTTTAGTGAACATTTACTTGTTATATAGTACGTAAATATAGTCCCACGTGAAATTGTCACAGGATTGAAATAATCAACTTACTGAATGTCTGGCAAAATAGGCTGGAAATCATACAGCTACCTTAATATTTAATGCTAAAGCACAAGATTTACTGTCATAAGAGTACTTTATTTCCTTTAGCAAGGAGAGGAATTTGCTTGGTGACTGTTGTAGCTGATAAACATTATCTCTGTTTTATATCTTCCTTGCCACCCGATGTACATTTCTATTTAAAAAAAACAAGGCAGATGCACACTGCCTGAAAGTCTCTTGTATTACACTCACACACCTCAGCTGCTTAGACCCTGGTTTCACCATTTACCCTGCACTGGAGACACTTTTGGTTTATGGTCCCAAGTAGAGGTGCTGGTAGTTGCTTAAATGAGACAAAAAAACTGTCTTTCCTGCAATGTAAAGTGAAATTATGACCATACAAAATGTAATTTTTTTCAAATGAAGGACAACATTAGCTGGACTGGGTGTGTGTGTAAACCACTGCAATCATTTTATCTTTGAACTCTGCAGGAGCATGAAGGTCCAATCAATAGAAGTGTTATTAATAGCTAATAGGAAAAGTTCTCCAGAGCCACATAATGGAGACACGGAAAACTGATGAAAACAGAGTTTATAACCCATTCAGCATTGGCAAGGCCAATAGGGAGATAAATGCACTCCCCATCTCACATGCAGCTCACCCAAATTCCATGGGCTGGGGACCCAAAGCAGATCTGTGCACAAGGACCAGCTCTAGGAGCAGTGCAGAGCTGACAACCAGTACTAAACATAGATAGCTCACACAGGCTTAAACATTCTCTCTTTCCCTAGTAGCTGGGAATATGTCCAGAACAAAAATTGGACAAGTGGCCAAGACCTCCTATTTCTTCTATAAGCAACACCCTTTCCTTCCATTTCATTTACAGTGGGCTTATCTTAGCTTGGAGGAGAGAATAAAATTAAACATTAAATTAATTAAATTAAAAATTTATTTATGACATGGACACTGCATCTACCACAGGTCAAAGCTGAAGCTTTGCTCATTCACACTTAAGCCTGAATTTGCTATTCAGACACAGCCTGAAGTGTTCCTGCAGGTAAGTAAATCCCAACGCCTTCATGCCTGGATGGCGAGTAGTATTCCTGATTTTATTTGGGGTTTTAAGCACATGTTATCAAGCTTCACTAATAACCCAGAGCATGGGTGACTTAGTCATCAGTGTATTGCTGCCTCTGAGTGGCTGGATCCAAGTCCTGCCACAGATCACTGCCCCAGTGGATAATATCCTGGGCCAAGCCACAGAACCATCACCTCCTTGGGTACTTAGGCACCATCACTACCTTTTCTAGGCCATCAAACTCTGATGGAACAAATTAAGCTCTCTGTAATACTCTTAATAAAAAGGATGAGCCCGAAATAATATTAACTTTTCTAAATGCATGTTAATTTCTTATTTATTTCAGGCTTTACTAGAGACTCAAAATTTACTGCGCACTCAGGTTGCAAATTTTACCTTCAACCTTGGATTTTCAGGAAAATTTTACCACACAGGTAAGAAGGAACTTCATGCTCTCAGGTAGCTGCAGTTAAATAGGTGACAGAATTTTAAACCTAGCTTTAGGCATTCCCTTTCTAAATAACCCAGTGACTCAGTGGAGCAGTGGTAAATAAGTGTTCCACCATTTCAGTGTCTAATTCAGTGTACAGAGGGTAAAGAAATGCTATGGATGAGCTGCTCAGGTTCACAAGGATGCCCTTGGTGTTTTCCTGAAAGATGTGTGGTGGTAAATCTTAAGGTTATAAAGGAGGCAAAGTAGCTGCAGAGATCACTCTAATTCCACAGGAGACACGACAGCACAGAAGACAGAGTAAGGTTTTTTTGGTATGATGGGTATGATAAAATAGAAAAGATTGGGAAAATCATGTCTCAGAACCTCTGAGGAGGCAGAAACGTTTCGATGGGATGCACAAGATTTTGTTATGCCTGTGAAGGTAATCTGTCTCAGTGATCTGCAAATCAGGAGGGATGATAAAAGGAAAACATAACGAAAAGCAATTTGTATTGAAACCCCCTGCCCTTTCCACACTCGGTGCAGTAACAAGCTGCACACTTGCACTGTGCTTCTGTGGAGGATGAGGCACCTCCACATCTGCTCCTCCTCATGACTCCTTGCTCACTTTTGCTCCATTTCTCCACACCACAACACCCCCTCTTTAAAAAGTTTGCTTCTTTTCCTCCTCTTTTGCCTTCTCCATTGCTGCACCTCCACTCAGGCTTCCCTCTGCTGCCTCTGAGCCGTGTTGCTCCCTAGTACTGCTGAGGCAGGAAGGGACTCTCTGCAAGGGACAACCTCCTGTCCTTCTTTCCAAACCCCATACCCTTCCCACCTCTGGAGACCAGCTCCCAAATCCTCATCTGTCAGCCCATTCAGCCACATTGGTATCACTGATACCAATTCACTGAGTGATACCAGGGAAACTCAAGGAGCAGAGGAGGCAGCAAGAGGATGGGAGGGTGAGTTTAAAGCCTAGGTTTTTAAAGCAGTCCCTGCTTTCCTAGACTGTGAGGCAGCTGTGGAGTAAGGCAGGTCACCCTGGCAGAAGGGAGGTGAGGAAGCTTCTGAGGAATAAGTAGAGAAAAGGCAACCAAAATGATGTATTTGCATCGCTGTCACTAAGTCCTGGCTGTTTTCCACTTGTGCAAGCACTTACTGCTGAGCAACTGCTGCCCAGGAAACCTCATAGACAAAAGATACAGGCTGGAGAGCCTGGGAAAAAATGAGAGGCAGAGAGAGATGGAATTACTTGCCTGGAGTCATATAACAAGGCAGTGGCAGACCTGTGGTCAGAGAGCAACTCTGGAGACAGAACTATAGTGTTCTCCTCACTTCATCCTGACCTGCCTCTGTAGTTATTCCTTCTGGATATTAATTGGACACACATGTAATACAGCAAAACAAACAAAAGCAGCCCGAGGCTCTGAGCTGCTCTAAAGCAGGAAGCTGCTCGCTTGTGGCCATCTCCAGAGCAGAGCTGGTATCAATCATTCGTGTCCACTGTGGAGAAAGGGGATCCAAGGGGGGGAGGAGATGGAGAAAGATGGTTTTATTATTAATAGTATGACACAGTGGGCAGTGGCCGGCAGAAAACATGCAGCCTTTGTGAAAAACCCACTCTGTGACCTGTGCCCCTGTTTTTCCTTCTTTCCTTCATCCCAACACCCTCCACACTGTCACAGGTTTTCTGACACAATGCTGACCAATTCCAGAGTTGCTACTGCTGTAGAGAGAGAAAAGAGGACGATATCCATGGGTGCCCATCCTCCTAAGGCTCCCCGAACCAGCACAGAACTACTTCCCGAGTTGAAGCGTGCCCTTGGCCGCGTTAAGGGGCCTGGATGCAGCCGGGCTTTAATGGAGCACCTCACTTAAAGGGTGGGGATGGCCCTTTGCCATCTCAGCTTAGTGGGAAGGTTTCAGCGTACTCTCCATGCAATATACACTTTTTTGACTCATCAAAAAAAGCGAAATGGCAAGTTCTTTAATTACTGTACTTGTGGCTTGCTGACCCACAGAGGCTTCTACTATCAGATATTCAATGTGTTTTACTAGTGCACTGCAGCTGCCGTGCCTTATTGACTTCCTTAGTGTGGGATTGTGCTCTCCTTTCCAAATCTTGAATCATTTTACAACCACAGGAGGGAGGTGAGGGTGGGGATGTGTCGGCAGATTAAACAGTCACACATTTTGATGGAAAGGTACTGCTGACACACCAGATACTGCAGTGCATCAGGACACGTCACCTGGTAAACTCTGCCCTGTATTAACACCATTAACAAAAAGAATGAGCAGACCCTGTTAGCATTCTGCCGCTTTCACAAGCACTTTCCACTTGTTCATGCTGCAGCAATTGACATTAAGACAGTCTCAGGATTTGTATGTAAGATGTACAAGATTATTGGTAGCAGCTTCCAATTTAGCTTCAGTTTTGAACTCCAAAGAGACCTCTAAGTTATGGTTATAGTTTTAAAACAAGGGGTTAATTATTATGCACAAAAAACTTTTAATTAACTACCTGTGTAAAGTGCACTCTGTATCTCAAAGCAGACACATGCTCACCCTGTTAATAAGTTTTATGCATTTTTCAGATTTCACATTTAAATGAAGAAAGTTACAAAAAGGAAGTTGATTGTACAAGAAATTAAAACCCCAAAAGCCCTTGGTTAGCCTCCAATACTCTGAATAAGGGGTTGGGAAAAATATTTAAACAATATAAGCACCCACCAAATGCTCCATTCAAACTTGGCCTGAGATTCTTTTGGAAATAACACTACCTAAGAATTCATAAAACCAAACAACATTCTTTTCCAAGGCTTGCAAAGAAACTTTAGCCTCAAAAGCAATGCCACCATCTAAAGTTAAACTTCCAACCCTTCTGCCTCACCTCTGGCATTACGGGATTGGGTTATTCTTCTTTAAAATGTAAAGCATTACGCTTCATCTTGTTTGATTTTTGTTACAGTAAAAGAAGTGCAAAGTTTGATTAGTTGTATATCTGAATTTACCAAGAAATTAGTAGGAAAAGGTAGGATTTATTTCAAAAAACACGCACTACTTCAAAAGTTAGTAAGGCACTAAATTATACTTTGACCTAAATCTGCTCTGATTGTAGTTCTTCGTGTTTTTCAAACACGCACTTTTCTCCTCATCATCCCTAACTCTGGCTTATCACAGAGATCCTCAGTGGCCTCACAAACTCCATTTTCTCCCTCCTCTGTCCCATTTTGAAACCTGTGTTAAGTTTCTTCCCTTGCCCGTGCCTATCTGACTGCAGGTGAAGCACATACCCCAAAACGCAACCAGCAGTCATTCCAAAAATGCAGGGCACAGAGGGAGCAGCCATCAGGCCTTTCTTTTCAGTCTGGAATTCCCCAGTAAACAGGGTTGTTTTCTTTTTGCAGCAGCACTCCCATCAGCAGGAGCAGCTCCCTTAGAACTTGCAGAGTGCTGCAAAGAGGGGAGCAAAGGGATTCAGTGACTGGGAGAAAGTTTCAAAGTACTGCTCTCCTTGTGTAGTGACATTCTTCAAAAACCACTGCAGAAATGAAAAAGAAAAGCCAAGAGCTGAAGTGCAGGCGCTGAACTGGCACCTCTGGATGTTCCTGCCAAGTAAACAGTGACATCCGTGGAGCATTTGCTTTCAAAGAGTGTTGCAAAACATTAAAAGGCCTGTAAGAAGACAGGATTTCTATGTTTGCATCCGGAGACTGATTTTGGCAATTGTTTCTTAGACTGAAGCAAAATAAAAGCATTCAAATGGCAAAGAACACGAAGGAAAGCTGCTAAAAACCAAATACTGTTGGGTAGTTTGAGGGTGAAGCTACTGGAATGTCACTTTGCCTTTCCAGGCTGGAAAAGCTGGGCAGACGTGCCTGCAGATGGTAGGAGCAGCACCGTATCCTTTCTCAGATGGAAGGTTTCCTTTGTTCCAGCCACACATCCTCACTTCTGCCTCAAGCAGATACCCTTCACTAACACAGGAGGTTTTATTTGGTTTACTTTAAGATTAAATCTGGCCAAAATTGAATACTGAACCCTAAGAAACATTTGGAAGCCTTTTGCCATTGCAGCTTCCCGCTTTCCACCTAATTATACTTTGAAACTCATTTCACACTTGACCATAAATTATCAGATTTCAATTAACCAAGGCTAATAAAGTGGTAGTTACAAGGAGGATGGAGGGGTGGCATTGATAAGATTTCATTTTTATTCATATGATGCCTTTATGGAGACTTTTGTATTTAACGGGGACATCATTATCAGGAGAAAATGGAAAATAACTGATATATACTGAACCTTTTCTTCTTTAATACTGGTTGAACATCTTCATTTGTCCAGCTCTCAAAAGACCTGGCAATCAGCATTAATACTCCTGACACTGTTTTGTCACGTTAAATCCAAGCTGCCAGGTTATGGGCATGAAAAGATAGCGTAGCATTAAAATAAAGCCAAGAGAGAAAATGGGGGTTAAGTTCACATATGTTAAAAAAAAAAGTCCCACTGTTGATATCTAATACTCCCATAGTTTATAAACATAACAGTAACACAGTGAGACACCCAGTCCAAGGACAGCAGGGTTTTTGGCAGCCTCTTCCACGCTTAAAAAACCATTACGGGCCTTTTTTGTTTTTCTAGAATCATTTTTCTCCCTTTCTTCCCTCTGCAGGGACTGAGGAGGAGGATGAGGGCGATGACCTGCTGCTGAGATCTGTGGATGAGTTCTGGTGGTTTCCCCACATGTGGAGTCACATGCAGCCACACCTCTTCCACAATGAGTCGTCTCTGGTGGAGCAGATGATCCTCAACAAAGAGTTTGCACTTGTGAGTAGAAGTTCCCAAGGGATTTACTAGGATGCCTTCACTACCATGGCCACGCTTTCCACACTGGTTTTGTGCTTGTCTATGCAATACCTGTATATTTACTCAGATATGCAAACAGAGGCAGTGAGATCAGAAACTCAGCCTGAACCCAGCCTTTTTGTGACTCAAGCTGAATTTAGTCTTAGCCTTCCCCATTATCTCAGGCTTTCTGGAGAGGGAGCAGGCCTTGCCCAAGCATCCTGGCAAGGCCATAGGGATGAGAATCAGTGAAAACACAGCAGATACCAGCTGGTCTTCTAAGCTTTAAGCAGCAGTTTGTACACAGGTTACCAGCTTCCTAAGGTCTGCTGCAAACATCCTCAGTAAGGCAGGGAGGAAGGTGCAGAGAACCCTAAACCTCGTGTATGGTTTGGGAGAAATCTTGATGCTGACAGAGCCAACAAGTGAAGCTGCTGGATTCCGCTGTGCCTTTTTTAAATGACCTGCTTGAAATATGCTCTTGATATAGCTGACCTCTTGCTTATATTGATAGATAATGGTGCTTCCCTTTTCCTCGTCTGTGCTCTTAACTTCCAAGAGCCATCCTCCCTGCCTTGCCCAGAGCTCACAGTACTTGTGCTATTTACAGCCCTTTCAGGATAATTCTGCTGCCTTATTGAGTAGGACAAAGGGAACCTGAAATCTATAAATGCTGGCTTTGGAAAAGGCACTGCGTGGTCTCCGGTGAGGCACAGAAATGCCAAGCAACCAGAGCCACTCACAGGAGCAGAGGGACACCGTGGGGCTTTCTCAGCTGCTTTGGGAACAGCAATCCCAGCCCCTCCCAGCTCCAAAAGGCCAGGCCCCTTCCTCCCATCCCTGACACGAGCCAAGGCACATCAGGAAAAAGGCGGAGGCAGATGCCTGAACAAGCAGTTGGAAGCAATTTATTCCCCTGTTTATGGAAATATTTTCCTAACAACCTTTAAAGAAAATTAATTAAAAATGGCTTAACTGTTTACTTATTATGCCAGACTTCCCCCCCTTTCCTATCTCCTGCTTGGCAGGATGACTTCTTTTCCTTTCTACAGTTCTGCTTCCCTGTCAGCCTCATTCATGGGACAGCCTGTTCATGCCTTTTGTGTAGCCTGGCCCAGAGACCCAAACAGAGCTGAGATTTTAAATGCAAGAGTAATTTTTAAAAACAATCCATATCTCAAAAATACACAGTCCCTTCATCTTTAAAGCTATGGGGAAATTCTCCTAGTATTTTCAGGAAACATGAAGTCATCCAGGTCAAGCCACCTTTGGGAGTAAAATCTATAGCATAGCCCAAAAACAGAGCGGGTAATGGAATCTGTTTGTAACTTCAGCTCCAGAAAGATAAAGCCCACGTCCTGAAGGGTAGAGACTCCTTAGGGTGCCTATAAATAAGGAGCTGATGTCAGTGAAAAGCTGCTGTTATTACACTTTTATTTCCTGCTAACATTTGGACAGGGGTTGTATCAACCCCTTGACCTTGAATCTATATGAGCTGTACAATTTACTTATGAGAGCATTTCTTTTCAAAAGGCTTCCTCTGAAATTCTCTCTTGTGGGAGAAATTTATCTTCCCGATATGACAGCCTTCCTGATAGCTATCAGAGAGGTCCCAGCCATGACTTCAGAGCGGGTTTGATTCCTCCCTGGCTTTCTCATCCTCAGCATCGTGTCTTATTTGAGAAAGAAACGCCCTGTTCTGCAGCTGCACTTCTCCAAGCCCTCCAAGTTAAAGCAAACCTCTTTCCATTATTCTTTGATTTCACAATGTGGATCCAAATTTAAATTACACATCTGGAACAATACATAGAAAATTTGCTTGATGTTACATGTCTTGTTCGTTGTCCACTATCTTTATTTAATATTATGCTCAGGAGAGCACAGCTTGATGCTGGTGCCATTTTCTCTCGCATTTCTCATTTATTGACCGTATCTCCCCACCTCCTGTTTTGGCTGCAGATAGAGCTGACACTTCATGTCAGCTTCTGCAAGGAAAGCTGCAGTAATTATTTGCAAGTGTGATCACATTAATTCTTCACCTCACGTGCTGTTTCTTTGTTCATTTTTTTTAAACATGGCTAAGAAAGGAACAGGGTCTCCAGGAAGGGAGAGCACATTATTGTATCCAAGAACAACAGTCAAGGTTGCTTAAGACCCCGAATACCACACAAAAGTTGTGTTTATTAAGACCTGTTGGCTCCTCTGGCAGGTAAATAAAAGCCTTGGCTCTGTTTCACATGGCTTTATCCACACCTCCTAACAATGCTCAGTAAAATGGGAGCTTACAATTGCAGCCTGCCTCAAACAGCTCTGTCACAACACACAGCTAGAAATCAGGTATCTAAACAGTTCTGTACACACAGAACTAATTGCTAATTAGGCATCTAATTGCCTTGATTTCAGTGCAGATATGTACACCTTTGTGTATCTGGGGCTTAGTAAAAATCAACAGCCTTCAAAGGGTTCCCTTCCACGTGCACTGCCTGGGAACCAGGAGAGTGCCTTCGACCAGAGCCCTCCAGATTGTTCTATCTGTCATTTCCACATTTATTTATTTATCATTTATCATTTCCACTGCTTCATGCCTACATGGTGAGAGGAAGAAACTCCCATGTAGGCATAAATGTCATTGTCCCACTACTCTGGATGTGGCAGGCAGCAGGGGATGTTTTGCCTGGCAAAATCCTTATCCATGTGTACCTGAGTGACGGGCCCCACAGCTGCCCCATCCGTAGCCCCATTCCCAAAGTTCCCACTGCCAAATCTCTCATCAAGCACGAGATCCTCAGCCTCAGAGGAACAAGGGACAGAGATTTCAACTGTGGTGAAGTAAGTCACAGGCTACCCAGAGCTTTGCTATCCCAGTGTCATCCTATTTATGTAAATATGGATGGTGTGCTCCAGAGCCTGCCTAAGGAAATGGGAAATTAGAATTACTTTGATGATGATTTGGGTTTGAGTTGATCATGTTTTGTGGTTTGGGTTCTTTTCTCCATCAGATGATCCCAAAACCCTTTAAAGACACCAATGAACAAAACCTCAGATTAAATTTTACAAACTGCTACTTCCTCAGGTATTATTCTCCTTGTCCATAGGCAATGCAATAGATACACAGAGAGGCAGAAAATTGCTCAAGCAGAAGTCTCTGATAGCATATATTCCAAAAATAAAGCAAACCAAGTTTTTCCTGCCATCAATAACGAGATACTCCTCCTCCCGCTTCTGTACATCCTTATCTGACAAACACAAGTAGAATGTATCTAATCCAAAGCCTGTAGCTCTTTATTTCATCCCTTGATTTGTTTGCTCAGTGATTATCTGCTGTGCTCATTTGTGAGTACAGAGCCCAAAGCACAGCAGAGACAGGGCAAAAACTGTCACTGACTGTACAAGGCAGCCGTGAGCTGATAGGAAGAAGAAAGGAAGATGTAAAACTAAACAAATCAATTGAGAACCTGTCTGGTAACACTCCTTGGCTCCCACCTCCTGCTTACAACCAGCTGCAGATGCACATTAGCACTTCCTCTGCCTGGAACTCGTGAGCTGCTCAGACCACAAATACAACATGAGCTTTTAATTCACCAATTAAATACCAGTAATAGGAGGCCCAGTGACCACATAGCCAAGGCAAAGTATCTACATGTGATGAAAAGGGTCTAATTTGTCCCATTATTAATATCTGTACTTAATGTGGGGAAGGAGAGATGCCCACTGGAGAGTGCCTCTACAAGTGGGCTGTAAATATAGGAATACCATCATCCTGTGCAGCAGGATGAGATTTAGTCTGCCTCACCTTATTTTCCTCTGAAATACTCATTTGCTGCATCACCTACTATCAAACAAAGCCAAAAGATTTGGCAAACTTGGCTGAGGTTGTATTTAGCTTTTTCATCTAATAAAAGCCTTCACACCTGCACTTTGACTGACTGTGTGAAAAGATCTACAGTAACCATGAAATTTATTAAATTAAATTTCGCATTCTTATTTTCTCTGACAATGGCCCATCATAGCTATTTTCCACACTAAACAAACAAGCACAAGTTTTGAAATGAAAAAATCCAATGTACACTTTGAATGTAAAAATCAGGAAATTGTTCCTAAGAATATATAAGAAAATACGCTCAGTACAGGTATTTCTCATATCTTGACAGACCACTATACTCCTCCTTTAACACATGAGTTTTCACTCCCAAACTAAGTCTAATGACAAAATGAAAGGAAAAGAGCAACAGAAGATTACTGAAAGGGGGCACGCAGTATTTAATCTTCCCAGGTAAAGTGCAAATACAACTGCCCAAAGAAAATACAATTATTTGTTAGTTGCTTCTTCTTAAATTCAGATCGGGTATCTGAGTGCCTGATGTATTTGTGTGATGAACTCTGCAGTGTGCAGGTTTTATTCAGAGGCCAATTTGTGTTTCACATTGAGAACTCATGAAAAGCTGCCTTATTTTATTTGTGAATGGCAGATCACCATTTCAGCATTCTGTTGCTATGGCAATTCCAGCATCAAATAGTAAGGAGATAAACAGGATCTTACCTATATTCATCCAGATCCCTACTTCGGGTTATATCATCCAGAGCTATGTTCATTACCAGCCTCAGGACACATTTGCCTTGCATCTCTGTTTCTGTGTACTCCCTGCCCCAGACTTGGTGAAGGTTTGTGCATTCAAGCTGAGACAGGATATTCAGCTGAACAGTCAGACAGCCTGAGCATCACAGACCTCTCAGGCATGGCAGTAAATGGCCAGATTTAAAGAAATCTTTTGATACAGCTTTTTCCTTTTTGCATGTCCATGGCAAAAACAAAACAAAACAAAAAAAAATGGAGAATGGGGTGATTTACCATCTCTCATTAGAGAGCTATCCCTCATTCCACCCCTAAACTGACTCATGCCTCTCAACTAGGTAACAGCATTAATAAGCCGAAATGACATTTTGTTCTCAGTAAATTACAAAAGAGAGAGTTTGGGTTTCTCTTTTACAAGATCAGTCAGTAACCTGAGATCTTTACTATATGGAATGGATAATTTTAAGTGGTTGCATCATGTGATGTAGGAACGAGCGTTCCCTACAGATCTAACTTAATTTTTGCCAATGAATCAAAAGCCCTTCTTGTTTAAGTACTTGAGGATGCCCAGCAGAACCTGCTGTTCCTGGAATTAAAGTAATCAATGGATAATGTGGACAAGAGGAAGGACAAAAAAACCCCATAAAATAATCATCTCATATTTTAGCCCTTTCCCTCTGCACATCAGTTTTAAAGGAATAGAAAAGAGCTGATGTATCCTGTAGTACTGGCAGCAAGATGAATTTGTGCCTTCGGAAGAGATTTTCAAGATAACCTTTAGATTACATTCATGAAGATGCACATATTTCCATATAGAAATGGACCTAAATACAAATATTTATAAAATGAAAAAGTAGTCCAAGCTATTTTTTGCTACTACCTTAATACCATGGAAAAAAAATAAGGAGGTGCAGAAGATATGAGGGATATTTATTTACTCAACTAGGAAGGAATCTTGCTCCTATTGCAGAACTAGGAAACAAAATCCCATGTATGCCACGGCAACACTTTTTTTTCCCCATCTGTTTACTAGCCTAGTAAATAAGCAAAATTGGTTCACTGGATTACCTTTTAAAAGAACCAGACAGGTCGGATACATATTAAAACACGTGCAATATGTAACGGAACAGGAGGCAAATCTATTCCATGCAACAGCAACGTAACATAATCCAGGAGGATTATTTCTCACTGTAGTTACCAAACTGTAATTCCAGTTCCCTCCCCCCGCCCCCCCCCACTTTCAGCTTGTGCTACAACAGGTACAAGTCTAAGGCCAGCAGCTTCTCCGGTGCCACTATGTGCAGGGAAAAAGCTTTGAATAATTACACGGGGGGTATTTTTTGTGTTCCTAACTCTATCCATCCCCCTCTGGTGCACTGCAGGAGCACGGCATCCCGACCGGCATGGGCTACGCGGTGGCCCCGCACCACTCCGGGGTGTACCCGGTGCACGTGCAGCTCTACGAGGCCTGGAAGAAGGTGTGGCACATCCGGGTGACCAGCACGGAAGAGTACCCACACCTGAAGCCTGCACGGTACAGACGGGGCTTCATCCACAATGGCATCATGGTACACTGCATTTCCATGTTCATAGCAATAGTACTGCAGGGACCCCAAAGGGGGCTGTTTATACTGAATGCCTCTAGTTTCCCAGCATCCTTAAAATTCCCTGCCATCGAGGAGTTGTAAGGATGCCAAAAGAGTGCTTTTGTTAGGCAGTTTAAAAGAAGGAAGAGCAACAAGTCACAGAAACTCAGGCAACTGCAAAAGTATTCCTCAGAAACTAAAAGTGCTCGTGGTCCCATCAGCTACTGAGTCATGGCTGCACTCCGTGAAATCATTAAAGTGCCTAAGACCTGTGTTCCCAGCTCTGCTTCATCTTTATGCATGGCAGGATTAGAAATCCATCACCTAGGAAGGTGAACAGGTGTAAGTAATCTCCTCCAGCACTTCTCCAAGGCTGAAGTTTCAGCTCTGCTCCTGAAATTCCCAGAGCCAGGATTGGGACACCCGCCTGACTCTTGCAGCCCGAGCCCGCGTGCGAGGAGAGAGAGGGCTCCTCCCATGCACTTAATAGTGCACAGAGGACAGGAAAACTTATCAAGTTCTTTGGCCTGTCCTACCAGCCAGCTGCAACCCTCTAGAGAGGGGAGGCACAAAGACTGGCTGTGCTTAAGTGAAGTGACAACTATTCCAAGGGATGGTTCAAAGTCCCAAAAGCTGACCTGAATATTGCCTGTGCATACCAAGTCACAATTGTGACCCTCTAAACAAGGCAGAGGGAGCGTCTCAAAACCAAACTCCTGTACAGATTCCCATTACTACTGGAACAAACTCAAAATCAGCAGTGCTTTTACACATGTACCCAAATGCTCTGCTAAATGTAGGTTTTCGTTTTGTTGTTTTATCTGAGTAAAAAAAAAAAAAAATATTGAATTAAAGGAAACAAAAGTCCTTGCCCAGATCGATTATGGCTCTGCAATACCTGTAAACTGCTGTTCTTTTGTTCCCAGGTGCTCCCTCGACAGACCTGCGGCCTTTTCACTCACACTATTTTTTACAAGGAATATCCTGGCGGTCCTCAGGAGCTGGACAAAAGTATCCGAGGAGGTGAACTCTTCCTCACCATTCTCTTGAATCCCGTAGGTACCTCCTTTTGCTATTGTTTTGGACATGCTGACTGACAGGGAGAAGGGAGGGAAGAAGGGAAGGAGATCAGTTTGGGAAATAAAAACCAGGACCACTTGCTCGGAGGTAACAAGCAGTTTAAGAAGAAAGGACAAAAATGGCTTCTGCCAATATCCAGCTACAACTGTGCATGCAGCAATTTCCTGGAAAACGCATTAATTCCAGCTCCTTAGTGTTTCCCAGCCTGAAGCCAGGTCCCCCTGAGAGACCTGTCTGAGGCTGAAACCAACCTGTGAGGGTAGAAAAGACTGATCTTGTTCCTTTTTTCCCTTTTTCCACAAGCTTGGATCCTCAGGCACTCCTGATACAGCTCAGTGGAAGCCCCAGGGCTCAGGCCTGATATCATTCCTCCACCACTGGCTCCTAAAAATAGGTTTTGAGCTGCTACAAACCTGCCTGGTGCCATTTACAACAGCAGCCTAGAGGTGCAAGGAGGAAGGGAAAGAGCCAGAACCCCCCATATATCAATTATTGTTTCTTGCCATTGTCTTCCCTCCCTCCCATTCCACCCAAACAAGCTGCACTAGGCACAAGATAAATGTCTCGTGTCTTGCCAGGTGGCCTCATTTCCAGTGAGTTTAAATTGCAGTACTCATTGACTCCTCAGCAGAGCTAAAGAAACTTCAGGTGGAGCTGGCTCTCAAATCCAGGACACTTTCATTTAGACAACTAAATATAGATTTTTGGCACTATACAATTAGATGCTTGTGAGTGAAAGTTTTGGCTGGGTAAGTACCATGGTGTCCGAGTCAGATTCAGTGGGCTTAAAGAAATGGGACATTTCTGTCAGGAATTTTTCTATACCATACACGTGACATCTCATTTGAGAATATATCCCTCTCATTTATCCTGTCTCCCCATTACTTGCAGTTCTCTCAGGCTGGCTTTTCTTCCCATGGTTTCCTTAACTGTAACTTGGAACTGACCCTGAGCTTTATCACCTTTTGCTCAATGCCTGTGCATTTCTCACTCATGGGAAGATTTGCTCAGACGTGGGCAGTGCAGCAGCCTGCAGCTGAGCATGTTCTTACCCCACGAGCAATGCTTAGGACAGCCCAGATTCCTCAGCCTGCCTCCCAATAGCTTGAGAGTGCCGTAGATATTGGTGGTGGTATTTGAAATACCTCCAATAATCAGCTTTTGATTAAACAGTTTTTCAAGAGGTTTACAGAAACTCTGTCCTTTCGTCAGGTTGTGGTTAGCAATTTCAGCAAGCGTATTACAAATAAGCATTAAGCTCAAATACCAGAAATGTTTGCGCTTCCATGAAGCAATACCACGCAGATGGGTAAAATTAGGAAGCGCCCAAGGGATACTGCATTGGAATAAAGTTTGCAGAGAGATTGTCAAGGGGATCTCCTGATGGAATTTTTTTTAAAATGGCTTCCACTGAATACTCTGTGGCTCAGAGAGATATTTTCACTTTCTGATTTATGAATCCTAAAGATGAGTCATGTCTGGCAGAGATGATTTAGTAGTACGCAGAGGAGGGATAAATTCCACCAAGACAGACAGAAATCAAACCAACTGCCTTTGAGTTTTAATGAGGGTTACAAGAATCCCAGGCAGGCCTTTGCAGACTCCAGCTAAGGCAGCAGGCTGCTCAAGTCTGCAGTTTGGGGTACTTACTCTTTGCATAAACACTTCAAAGCAAAGCTCATTAAAGGTAGTGGGAAAGGCTCAGCAAACAGGCTGGGCTTGAAATAAACCCAAATAGTGAAATTCTTTCAAAAGGTATCAATCCAGCTCCCCTCTGAAGGGCTTCCTTCATTTGGAGGCTTAGACCAATAACAAGGAGCTTCAGAAGTACGTACAAATAAGAAATACAAATACAGTTTGGGGCAGAAAATGATATATTATCTTCTTGGGCTTTTGCTTTACTATTTCATACAAGAAAGAAAAATTTCAGTTCAAAGTTTCTTATCTCCCTTGCCAGGCCAAAGCTGGATGTTCAATCAGGGTTAAGTCATAATCATCTTTGATGTTATTTACTCTGTGGTTTGCCAAACATCAAAACCCAGTTAGTCACTAAATCTTAATTAGGACAGACCTCCCAAAAGCTGCAGCATCAGCACTTGCACAGCAGCAGTGAAAAGAGAGCAGCAAAGCCACCACACTCACTAGAAAGAGGGGAAGAGGAAATAATGACACCTAGAACTTCAATCAACCAAAATGTAAAAAAGCTTTACAAAACTGGTTTTGTGCCCAATCTAAATTTGATAGCAAAATAAAACTTTTCCCAAGACTGAGATTCTTATGACAGCATAAATGTCTCTATTAAGTGTAGTCAGATCTTAAGCCAAGAAAACACGTTATTACTCAAAAAAAGTACATTGCTACTCACGACATATCTTCAAAGCCAGGAATTCAATACCAAAGAGCATCAGACAAGAAGAACACCATGTCCTGAACAGGAATATAACACTATCCAGCTATGTAAATATGTTAGAAAATTCTCTGGTTCTGATCAGCAGTGTGAAAAAATATTTAGGTTTTCTGCAGGTGTGCAGCATTCCACAGCTACGGCAGCAGAAACTAAGTCAACTTGAAACTCGTAAGAATTTATTTTCTGTTTAAAACCATTTTGAACAGCATCATGTCATGTTTTCTCTTCCTCAACCTTTCCCATTGTTTACAACTTTTTGCAGTGTTTTGAGGTGCTTTCAAAGGTATCTTTTTAACGTTTGCTTCACTGGGTTCTATAAGTAGAAAAAAAATTATGGTATTTCAAAGAGTTCAGCATTTCAGTCATTTTCAGCCTTTTAAAAATTTTTAAATTTTTAAAATTCTACCTATCATTATTTGCTTAGCTCAGTGGTGCTTTAGAATAACTATTTCTTCTCACAGAATACGTTCTTAAAATCTCCCTTCCTCGTTGTTCACTTCAGCAGTGCTGTGCCACATTCCTTTCCTTTTAAACCCCTTCCCATAAGCTTCCCAGGCACTTCTGGTTTTGCCACACTCCACAGAGGAAGACAAGTTAACCACATCAAAGCCAGCCTGCTTTAAGGTGCCTTTTTTCTCTTTGGAAAGGGAGCTTGGTGTGGAAGCTGTGGTGTGCCAAGGTGTTCTCCAAGGCTCCCAGCATCTGCTGTCATGACCAAACACGGAGCAGGAGGTGGAGCGAGCAAATGGGATGAACGGAGCAAATCCCCCGCTTTGCTTCCAGATGCAACCCGTGAAAATTCCGAATTAAAAAGGCCCCATTTGTAATATACAGTACCCAAAACTGAAATGCTTTCTGCAGGGGGAAGGAAAAAAAAAAAAAAGCAGCAGATTTCTCACAGGAAAAGTCACAGAACTCCATTGGAGTTGAAGTTTTCAGAGGGATTTTCCACATCCAAATGTCAGGCTCCAAACAAAGTGGGTTCTCTGACCGCTGCCCTTCATTCAGTCTCCTGGGGAAAGCCCTGACATGTTTAATGCTTTTACAAACTGTTCTATTTATCACCTCTTCAGCATCCACAAGGTCTCCCACTATCTGTTTGATAGCTCCTCTCCTTTCCTCCCCTGCTCCACAGGCCATAAACAACAGCCATAAACGCTTAACAGCCAAGATAAGCTAATAAATACAGCCCTAAATATTATTGCCTCTACAAACAAGAGCGAGAGAGTCATTTCTCCTGAAAAAAGCACCTCTTTAAACCAGAGAGCTTTTTATTAAGCCAGCAAGTGACAGCACAAAAGGCACCTCAGTGGAACACTGCAGCAAAAATCAGTGCATGGAGCTTTGAGGAGACCCAGCAACACCCACTGGCTCGGCTGAGTTGTCAGTGAGTTGGATTTATTTGCCAGTGCGGTGCATTTTTTCCCATTACCCGTTCACCTTGAAAAGCTTTTGGATAACCCAGGATACTGCCACCCCCTTTCCTGCAGCACCCTTCCTATTCTTCCTTCCTTTGCCTCCTTGTTACACGGCAGTTTGCCTGGGCTGACTCTTCCTCTCCCCTTCTTCTCACAGGCCGTTTTTATTGTCTCTGCTGTCTCCCTTCTAAAGATCTACCATAAAAATGGGCACAAGTCATTTTTCTCTGTATTTTTGTATATATATATAACCCGCCCTAGTCTAGATTTACATCTGCCTCACCACATGGGATCCAGAGTCAGGCATACCCTGCACAACAACTTGCCCACAAAAACCAACGAAGTATCACGTATTTGCAACTGACAGACCAGGTTAAAAATGGAAAAGCAGCAGAAAAAGGGAGAAGTTAAACACTTCTTCAGGCTTCTCTTCCCACTTCAATCAAACACGCCTAAGAAGCTTTAACCAGGGGTGAAACGTGGCAGATGAATTCCAGGAAGATTAGCTTCTTTTGCAGGAATTTGGTTGTCGAGAGTGAAATCAGACCTGTGATTGAAAGGTAACTTTGAACTCCCCTCAGCAGAAGCTACAGGCAGCCCATAATAATGTACATTATTATTCTAGCTCCCTCGGAGGTGGCATGGGACGCGTTTAATTCTGAAGGCCACTTAAAGGCATTTCCATTTTTAAACTCTCACTGTGACTAAAGGGTTATTGCTCATTTCCAGCCTGTTAGATCTACATTCTCCACGTCCCGCATGTGCCACACTTGGAAGATTTTGTTCTTGTTTCCTGCTCTCGCTCATCACAGAGAGAGGAGAATCACACGTTATTGCTTCGGAATATTAAAAGCAAATGCAGAGAGGGGTTAATTTACACCTTCCACAAGAGATTTGGGAATGTTATTGTGAAACATCTTGAGTGTTGATAATATTTTTCTTTTTATTTGCTTTGTTTCTCTGAGCATAGCTGTAGAAAGAATAAAAAATAACCTTGGGCATTGTAGGAAATGTGCTGCAATCCAAAAGTAATTCACGGCGCAGTTCTGCTGAGGGCCCTGTGAACTGAGCATCTCAGCACATTTCAGGGACAGGAAAAAGCAGGCAGGCAACCTCCCCACTAAATAAATGTCAATATTTGTGGAGCTGCAATTATCAGGGTACAGCCCACAGGGAGAGACGTGTCCCTCTCCAACCCGACACGAGGGAAAGGTTCATTCTACCAAATTAAAAGGGAGTTTTGTTACATCAGAATTTATCTTAATGGTCATAAACGCACCAAATCAACCCCGACCTTCCTCACGGTTTTGAATCTTTTCCTTCCTTGATAAACCAATATTTTTGCCCCTCATCCCACATGGTTACCCCAGCTGCACAGAGCTACTAAAGGGAAATATTATCCCATGGAAACTCAAGCCTTCAGCAGCATATTTAGAAACTAATTAGCTTGAAACCTAGAGCATGAGGAAAACATTTCAAGGATAGCACATCTCCTTTCCTTCTTTCACGACATTTTCCTGCTTTATGAAAGCTGATGCTCCACTCCACACGTTTTGATATTTTACCGGAATGACTTCCCAGCAAGCTGGGCCATGGCAGAAATAGCAATGAATGACTGCGTGTCAACAAGGGGTTTATTGGGGAAAGAGGGAAAGAATCTGTTACCTTCATGCCCACACCACGCAATAATTTATTAAAGTGTCAGGAGCAAGCCTTTAAGGTGGAAACGAGCTGACTCAGAACTCTCCCATTATTGAAAATGAATCCTTAATAGAGGCAAATGGACAAGAACAAAATTTCCTCGCCGTGTTCGCCATTCAAAATTAATTGGAAAGTGGATGATTTGAGGATATTATATCCTCTAGTGAACTGAAAATGCTGCATTTTTTTTCCCTGAAACCAAGAGTGGAGAATTAAATTAACGCTGAGGTTTGTTTGCTCAGAGTAGGCCACCAAACTGGATTAATTAATCATCATTTATGAACACTCTATAACCCAGAGCAGTCAGAAAACTGCTAAAATAGCAACATGACAGTAGAACAGTTATAAAAACAAGTGATAAATTTCCTGCATCTCCAACCTATATCAACTTGCCAGGCATTTCTTTGCAGTTCTAAAGAAAATATCCTGGTGAAAACCCTTACTTAGTGTTTATATGGGTGCTCAGAATAAACAGAATGATCTACACTTGTTCTGCAGCTTCGCGTGCTGTGCAGGGTCCTGGGCAGTCATTTCCATAGGAAATGCCAGGATTGCATTTCCTTCCTCTACCTAGAGTCTGTAGGGTGTCATGTTAAGGATACAAGACATAATTCATCCGATCATTCCAAACTCAGTTGGAAGCTGATCTTAATTTACCTCATCTCTAAGGAGAAATAGCAGAGAAACTGACATTTATGGGCACTTGTGCAACTAATCATCATCTGGACTTCTTTTTGCCTGGGTGTCCCTTGTCCTCCACTGCTCTGCTTCATGTTGAGCTTGACCTAAGCCAATAGTACCCAAAAACATTTCAATCTGCTTAATATCCTGAATTTGAACTTGGGTTTATTCTTGAGCCTGAACCGAATAGATTATTTTTTTTTTTTTTTTTTAGAGAGAGTTTATAGTCTAAGGAAGTCTTTTCAATGAGAAAACACAGATGGCAAGAAAACAAATTCCTCTGTCATGAATTTCACTAGAAAATGGAAATAACAAGAGGGTTGAATTGCTGTAGACTTCTGCAAAGGCTTCCTGGGGCCCACAGATGTGAGGGGCAGCAGCGCATTCAGGCAGAATTTATTCAGCTTTGGCCACAATTAGCTGTGCTGCTGATCACTTACACAAGTGTGACAAATGGACAGACATAAAACATCCATTCAGATTTTCCACCCTCATGCAGCAACACACCAATTGCACAAATTCATCAAAAGCAGCAGTTATTTTTTCACAGGCTCTGAGCGCATGTGCTGAGAGGGAAAAAACAATATCCATTTTTTCTAATTGTAGGCTTTGGGAAAAAAAAAGATACATAACTAATAGATTAGAATGTCCCAACCAGATTTCTTCATCTGGGATGGCAAAAATGCGTATGACCTGGGAAACAGTGGCTGTGTTGTAATGTATTCATGATTTAGCCCTTATTTTAGAAGCAAAACTTGGGGAGGTAATAGAAAAAAAATAAAATATCAAACCTAGCAACTGTATTCTCAGAAGGAAAGGAACGAGGCACAGGATTGTTCTGTCAATACTAAGGAATTCATTTAATCCTGCCAACTAAACAATGGAAAAGTAGAAAGCGTTCCCGGGTAAATGAGAAACAATTTTGCTCTTCCAATAGGGAATTTTAAAACAACATAGAGGCTCTACAGCATTTGTACAGCTGTCCCAAGGCCACTTCCCACCACTGATGGACAGCAGCTTCCACTCCCATTCTGGGAGCACTCGAGGTGGAGAGCAGACATGGTAATGAATATGGGCACAGGAAATAAAATGCCATTCAGTGGTTTTGTTTCCCCTTCAATCAAAGGCAAAAATGTTTCTGTCCAAATACTGACTTTGTTGCTTTCTTTAGGGATATTATATTTGGAAAATATTTGATTATCCTGTCAAGAACATTAAAGTGTAAACAGATGTGCAGAGTGAAAAGAGAGTAAAAGTGAAAAAGAAAAAAGGGCTATTTCCAGGCATATAAATGATTTTGCTTCAGCAGCAGAAGGGTCATGAATATGAATAGTGCTGAATTCTAGAGAAACCATTTGTCATTATTAAAATTAGTGCTTTGTCAACACAAAAATCTCCCTCCCAGCTTCCTCTTAGCCGCACAAACTGCTGCCTTACGGGATTCATTATCTGGGAATGGGGCTCTGGCTCGGGAGGGATAAGCCTGTAATCCATAACGGGAGGCTGCTCAGGGTGGGAAAGGGATGAGCCACTCCAGACTGAAGGAGGCAGTGCTGGAGCTGCTGCCGCTGGGCACATGCGAACCGGGCAGGGCTGCGTTCCTCAGCCCCGCCGTGCCGTGTGCGCAGCCGGGAGTGCAAGGGGCTGCCAGCCAGGTCCCGGCCGGGAGTCTGCGCTGAGTCTGAGCACACTGGAGAAGCAAAGCTCACTTCTGTGCGAGGCAGGCGTGCGGGAAGGGAGCCGAGCAGGGACCGCACCGCCCCGCTCCTGCGAGAGCGCCGCCGAGTGCCCCGCACGCCTCTGGTGTGCACAGCTGCACCCCTTGCATTCATCCCTCCCTTCTTGCAAAGCTGATTTAAGAGGTGTAAAGGCAAGGCAAAACGCTGCTAAATACAGTAAGCATCAGTTTCCTCTCAGAAGAGGAGAATTCCCACATGAGACCCGTCTCTGGCTCCTGGGCTTTCCAGCTAAGGGCCAGGGCCAAACAACCAGCAGGAGGAAAGGACCTAAAAGGGAACATTGATCCTATTTAATTACGGAATAGCTGAGAGGATGAACACGTACCCAAGTTTGGTAATGGATTTTTTCATTGCAAGTGCTTGATCAATGAATAGGGAGAGTCTCAGATATCAACAGAAAGGAATCAGCCAATATTTTATTCCGAACACGGGATTGCCATCCTTGAGATTGTGTTGCACTTCAGCTGTGCCCTCCAGAAGCAGGTGGCTAATCTTTGTCCAAAAACAAGTGCTTTTAGCTAAAGCTGTGCTAAGTTCGGCGATTACAGGAGGAAAAAACCTCTTTATTCTGCATTAATAGGGCTGTACTTCCGGAACAAGCACACAAACTCTGAGTACAGAATGCAGTTTCAAGGCACTGGTTTATATTCCAATAATTTTTTTAAGAAGCCCTTTGTTTCTCTCTACTGGCTACTGGAGGCTTCATTTTCTGTGTAACACAAGCATGCACATACAAACATTCCATATAGAGAAAACACCGTGTATCTGAATTCTGGATGTAAGTGATGTTAAACAGTCCTGGAAACAAGAACCAGATGGTGAAATGGTGTGAGGGTCCTGCCATTAGTTTACAATCTGATATTATCCATGCTCTAAACAGGAACAGGTGAAACCTATCATCTTTAATCTCAAGTGATTTGGAGGTAGATGGAAAAGAATTAAATACAGTTTTATTCCATGAATAATGCATCATATTTTTTCACTTCCAAAAAGACCAACAGGGCAAAAGAAGTCAAGAGAGATGTCCAAGATCTTTTGACTCCATAAAGAGTGATTAATTGCATCTTTTAAATTGGTTTGCAGCCTAATGAAACTCCTAAAATAAGTTAATACTCATCTCCTACGAGTACATTTTAACATGAAAAACCATCTCATCCATTTTCAAGTGTAAACAAAGCACAAAGAGCACACAGATTTACTTGCATACTTCATTTGCTGCAATAATATTAAATGTCATTGGCAGACCCTTTAACACTTATCAAACAAACGCTCCAGAGACAAGGTGATATTCTCCACCGACATTTCCTACAAGTGTTTTCCTTTTCATCACTTTAAAACAGTTTGCAGCAAGAACTTTTCACATTTACAGGAGTTCAACTAGTTTAAACTAGGAAGGATCTGTTTGTGCTGGCTGGGTTGTTTTTTTTTTTTTTGTGAGAAGAGGATGACTTACTACCTTTCTTACAAGTTTCTGGGTAGTACATAGAGACATGCACCAAGCTGAGGGTAATTTTAAGATTCACTCTGTTTATGTCAAATACTTGGGGTCATAAAATGCACAGGCACTGGAATCCACCAAATCAAACCACAGAAAAAAAGAACTTGTACAGTTTCCAACCTCTGCTCAACAGAGGCCCAGAGCAGAATAAAAGTGAAGAATAAATTACTTTTTGTGGCATAAAGTGTGCACAAGGCAAACCCACTGCAGAAGGGCCATGAGGGACACTTTCTCCTAAGCTCCATCTGTCTCCCCCTCACAGAAGTACTAAAAGCCTTGTTAATAATTTAACAAACTAATGGATGTGTTTTCAAACCTTGGGTGATGAGTTTCTTACGGGTTGTCAAAGGCTGAGGCCGTTGGTGCTTTGTTAAAGAAGTTTTATTTCATGGCTAAGTCCATAGTAAAGTCCATGGGCTAAAGCCCAGAGTTACAGTAAAGTCCAGTTTCTTAAGTGTTGGCTGCAGCAGTAGCGGCGGCAGCAGCAAAGCATAACAGCAGCAGCAACAACATAAGATGGAAGATGCACGCGCGCCCCCAACCTCTCAAAACTAACACCTTATATTTCTAAATTATCCAATAAGAAAGTGACATGACCCCTGACACTACCTTTTCTGACCTATCCAAGCCAAGTTCTAATTTACGATGGTGGTCGTAATTATTACCTAAAGCATACGCAAATGGATTAATCTGTTCTATCTAGGAATGATAAACTGTTCTAGCTCTTGTTTGAGTTTTGTCTAGGGCAGGGTTAACTTTATCAAAGGCAGGGTACTGTAACTAGGTCTAAGGATTTCTGCTTAATACAGTTTCTTTAACTAGGTTTAAGAGTTTTTGCTTAATACAGTTTCTTTCTTATTTCTAAGGCAGTTAAAATACAGTTCAGTCCTCTCAAAGCTATGATTTACCTGCAGCTCATGCCTATGTGACTTGATATATTCTTCCTCCTCCGCATTCTTTGGTACTGAGGCCTGGATGCAGTAGAGTTAAGGGGAATTGTTGGAATGCAGGCTACTGCTGGATTCCAACATTGGGGGCCAATGTTTAAAGAAGCGCCACCTCGGCACAGCCAGCGGGTGAGAGTGGGAAGCTGGTGGCTTCTTATCCCGCCGTGTGCTGGGGACGAGCTTGGAACAACAGAGCAGGAACCACCTGGAGGGAGAGCTCTCTCTCCAGGTGGATCAGTGCTAACAACCTTCCTGAGACACACACACAGAAGTATTTTAGAGCATATTTCTAGCACATCTGACCCACGCTCCGGGCTCCAAAGGAGTGCTGCCTAAACACTGTCCCCCATGCCTAGGTTGTGCAAGGCGTCACTCAAACCACATCTGGCTGCCCTCCAGACACATTAATGCAACTAATTTCGAATTTAAAAACTCAGAATTCACTGACCTGAACATGACTCCTGTAGCAGCTTTCAAAGGAGGAAGGTGCACGTGCTCTCCTGCAACCTCTTTCCTGCTGCCTGCGCATGCCTTTACAAACTCCCCCCATTCCTAATCATCCGAAGCAAGGCTCACCTGGACACAGCTATCTCTCTGCAAAGCAAACCAATTGCCTGGGAATCAGGTGTCCTCACTATTGATAGCTGATTTCTTCAGAATGAGGTGCTTCAGTCCCCCACTTCTGCCTGGTTTACACCCCCACCCCTGCCTGCAGCTGTAATCAGATTTCCCTGTCAGCCCATGCTGTCTCAGGCCAGTGCACTGACTAAAACAGGCAAGTGACAACATTCACTTTGATGGCATCTTCGTAAAAGTAAATAATGACAATCTACAGGTAAACCAGCCACAAAACTGAGTTTAATCACCTCGTGGAAAGAAAATGCTGGGAAATATATTTGTCACGTGATTCTTATAAATTCTCTTTATCCCTCTAAAATAAATCATGAGATCTACAAAGCAGTGGCGACATAAAGGCTGATAAAAAGACAGCAGTTGTATCGGCTTTAAGGAGAAAAAAAATACAGAGATACTTAGCTGAGATACCATCATTCCCAAAGCCTGGGAGCTTTTCTGTGTCAGAACTTACTCCCCTACTTAGAGCCATGATGTTCTAAGCAAACCAGCCAGCACGGGGGAGAGACAGCGTGTTGGATTTTTGGTGTGCCATGCCTGAAAGGCTCCTCTTGCCCGCAGATCAGCATCTTCATGACACACTTGTCTAACTACGGGAACGACCGCCTGGGCCTGTACACCTTTGCCAACCTTGCCAGCTTTGTCAAGAGCTCCACAAACCTCAAACTGCAGACACTGCCCCCCGTGCAGCTGGCTCAGAAGTACTTTGAGCTCTTCCCTGAGCAGACAGACCCTCTCTGGCAGGTAAAGCCACATCCTCTTCCTCCTCCAGCTGCAATCTGCTGGTTGGAATAAGCATCTTTAACTCTAAAAAGCCTATTTTATGAATGGGAATGTGATCTCAGCAATGTAATTTCATGGTTACATGTACCTGGCTCTTCTCCTAACTGGAATGCCGTGAGCCACGCTGTGCTTTTGGCTGTGCAGGCATAAATCCAGGGTGGCACCAAGGAAACCTGTGCAGTTGTTTAGGGTTTACACTGGCAAAAAGGTGCGGAAAATTTCCCCTATTATTTTTGGCCCAGCTACAAAGGAAGTATAAATCTATAATATTTCCACCGGGCTGCAGCAATTCCCATCATCCTCCATCATATTTTGTTAATTTTATTCACCAGCAAAGTGTATCCTCTGTTACCAGTGAACACCATGCAGAAGCAGCATCTGTATGAGAACTGCTTTAAAGAGCAGCCAGTCCCAACCTCTTCTGCGGGGCCTTTTGTTCACAGGTTTTTATTTTGCATTCATAGGTAGTAGAAAGATAAGGAGATGAATAATATCCCACATTTCTATTTTGTCCTTCCCTTTTGCGTTCTCACGTAAATTAAAATTGGCACTAAGCCCCATGCATCTGAAACCATTCTGTCAGCTCAGAAAGTAATGCCTCGAAGCTATTCAGAGGTTTCCATTTTAACCTCAAATGGAAACGTGATTAAATCAATGTTTCAATCTTTTTTTTTCCCCCCTCTTTTCCTTTTCTGCTAATGACTGAACCTAGTCCTCAGTCCTTCAAAACCATTATACACACATTGTGGGATTTTACTGCTCGGTGTAAGGCTCTGGCATTAGCACATAACACTGAGACCCTGCAGAGATTGAGGATCCCCCCAGTGTGATGTGCACAACCACCTTTTCTCCTTCAGAACCCGTGTGACGATAAACGACACAGGGATATTTGGTCCAGAGACAAAACTTGTGACCACCTACCCAAATTCCTGGTGATTGGACCCCAGAAAACAGGTAAGAAGCACAAGTCGAGCTTTTAAAAAGTTTCTACAAACTCAAAGGTGCTTTATTTTTTTTATATTTCCTAATGGCATCTCTTTTTGTTGTCATAGGAACAACAGCCCTTTATTTATTCCTTCTGATGCATCCTTCCATCATCAGCAATCTCCCCAGTCCAAAAACTTTTGAGGAAGTTCAATTCTTCAATGGCAACAACTACCACAAGGGAATTGACTGGTAAGAAGAATGACAACACCGAGGTGTTCGTTTTTAATACATGGACAATCACAATGGAACAATTCCAGGAGCAGGTGTGACATCGCCTTAATTACTGGATGAATTCGTTATGCTTGGAATTATCAGACAGAAAGAGAATCTAATTGGTAATGATGGGACATTTAATCAAGCCCCTAATTTTGTTTAGATATTACAGGAAGAATTTTCTGACTTTTCACACAAGTGAGTAGAGGAGGCAGTTCTGTCATGATTTCTGTCTTCATGCTGAATAACATCTCTGTCTTGTCATAGCTGTAGTTGCACTGACACACGCTGTTCCTTCCAAAGTGGCTTTTCATGAAGTAAGGTTCGATTCATCTCTTCACGAAAATCCATCCAATCAATTTTAAATGGAAAAGACCATTCAAAGCCAAAATTCAAATCTTGCATTCTGAAAGCGTCCAAAAGCAAAGATATGTCAGTTCCAAAATGAAGTACTTCAACAATGTTAAAATTAAACAGTTTGACATTTAAATGTTGACATTAAATGTTGACATTTTGAAGCTTTTCCCATTTTTTTTCTGCAGCTAAAACTGAACTCACTCCAAACTGGTGGAAGATATTCCTTTGACACTGAAGTTATTAGCAAAAATCCCATCCATCACAGGGAAAACCTAATTACCAGACTTCATGAGGGCTTTAGCTATTACCAGCACCACCTAAGAGCCAAGATGCATTCCCATTATTCCAGCTGGGGCTGAGCTGAGAAATTCAATTTTGCTTCTAGAGAATTATGTCTGAAAATTCACCTTTTCACCCACCATGAAATGGGAAGCACGGGGACATGACCCTTTTGTGCTACTGCTAATTCTAACAAGTCTCTTCCTCTCCAAGGTACATGGATTTCTTCCCCACCCCTTCCAACATCACCACCGACCTCCTCTTTGAGAAAAGTGCCAACTATTTCCATTCTGAGGAAGCTCCCAAGAGAGCTGCTTCCCTCATCCCCAAGGCCAAGATCATCACCATCCTCATCGACCCGTCCGACCGCGCCTATTCCTGGTACCAGGTACGGCCCTTGCCTCAAGGAATGGACAGTGGGACCAGTGCCAGGGGATGATGGCCAGCATCGGTGGGAATCTGTATCCTTGAGCAAGAAATGGGAGCCAGTGCACAGCACTGGCACCGTGTGGAAGCAGGAGGATGCTGGATGCCAGCTTTTGCAGTTGGCATCTGTGACACCGGTGTCAGAAATGATGAAATTTCCCAGCACAGAACTGCCACCAGCTGTAAACAAACAGTTTAATCTCAATTACAGCTGACAGGGCAGAGAGGGAGAGCAGTGCTCCTCACCCAGGGACGTGCACGGGGAAAAGGAGCGTGGCCCAGCCAGGGAATCAGAGCTCTTGATGCTGAGGGTGTGGCACCACATCCCTTCCTCCAGTGTGTAAGCTCAGCAATGTGCAGCGGTGCACAAATGGACCCAGCATCTCCTGAAGTTTCCAAGGAGTTACAAAGAGCTGTGTCTGGAGACACTGGCTTTTTTCTCTCCTTGGAAATAAAAGCAAGCCTGTTGTTTTCCCCAGGAAACTCCAGGATGCTCTTCCTTGCCTTTTACTGAGCCCACACCCTTCCGTAACAAAATCTGCACTATTTAAAACCTGTATTTTTAGAGACAAGCATAAGCATGCTTGTGAAATCTGGCGTAGGCATACACACAAAGGAAACACTAAATGCAGTGTTAAAATAGACACAGATAAATAATGTCGGAATGAGCATGAAAAACATCATTTCTGATACTGCCAGGAAGCTCTGCTAGGAATAAAACATGGCCGGGGGCTGCAGTTTGCACCCTTGTAATATCTCATTGGCACCTTTACAACTGCCAAGGCAAAGGAGTAAAACAATGGCTCCTCACTCCCTTGGGGTAAAACCCCCCGGTGAGGAGAGCCTTGACTGAATGGTGTCCCCAGCCTGCTTCCTTGGCCCCCATCCCTCTCCAGCCTGGCAGAGACAGGAGCCGAGGGGATCTGAGGCGGGGGGCGAGGGCTGTCGGCACAGCCCTCCTGGCAGCTCCCGGAAGATTTAAGGCTTAATCTTCAGCATCCTTGTGAAACGTATTTCAATGTCTCCCACCAGCACCAGCGCTCCCACGAGGACCCCGCTGCCCTGAAGTTCAACTTTTACGAAGTGATCACGGGCAGCCCCCGGGCGCCGCCGGAGATGCGGGCGCTGCAGAGGCGCTGCCTGAGCCCCGGCTGGTACGCGCTGCACATCGAGCGGTGGCTCGCGCACTTCCCCGCCTCGCAGGTAACGCCCGCGCCGGGGCTACCCCGGCTCGCCGAGCCTTGCCGTGTCCCAAAGGAGTCCCCGAGGCTCCTGCGGCCCAAGAAACCTGCAGCTGCAGCATGAGACGTTGTGGGAAGGTCTGACAAATTCATTTAGAAAATGCCAGGGCTTTTTCGAAAAAAGAAATCTCATCCTGCTTCCCACTCAATCCCTACCACAGAAAGCTTCGCATTTATTTGATCCTGATATGGAATTGGACTTTTTCAGGGCTAGAGCATAGATTCCTTCTTTTGCCCCCTCTTCCTTCAGATATTTTAGTGAATTGTCTTTTATAGCCTTTCCCATGAAAAATGTACCCAAACACGTAGACCTAAAGACCATTTCCATTGCTAAAGTAGTAATAATAAAATAAGCTAAAGCAAACATTTTAGTACTATGAAGTACATGCACGGGCACTCTTTATCCAAGGACATGGTCATATGTCAGTTCATATCTGTACCTACTGTAAGAAGAAGTTGTAAAACGCGGTTGAATAAGTGAGCAAAGGAACAAGGATCCCCAGAGACTGCTCTCTGTGGGACGGAATTTTGCTGAAAGGAGGCAGAGCTGAGTGTTGCCCTCTTTGTGACGGGCCTGGGAAAACAAAACAAAACAAAACAAAACAACAACAACAACAAAAAAAACCAAACAAAACCCCCCAAAACAACAACAAAAAACCACAAACAAACAAAAAACAAAAACAAAACCAAAACAAACCACCAAACCAAAAAAAAAAACAACACAACAAAAAGCACTACAAGCTCTGTCTTCTTGCAATCCTCACTTTTTCTTTTTATACAGCCTCAGCTGTACTATGGAGAGGAGAAGCAGGTCAATCCCATTTCCAGGAGAAGGGAGAAAATCTCACTTAGTCATTTTCTTTCATCTCTGGCCTTTCTACTCTTTCCTAAATGGGGAGGGAGTCCTGCCCAGAGCTGCTGAGCTTGCAGCAAGGGCAGTATTGCCCTGGGAGCAAACAGGCCACATCTCCTCATTGCCCACCTCATCCCAACTTGGTCCTCCAAAGGAAATGGGGATGCCCTGGCCAATTCTGAGCATGCAAAGGGTGCTGAGTATCCCATGTCCTGTTCCTTGGACTCCTCCTCTGCCCTCATCTGGGGCTGCTACCCCTTCTCCTCAAGATTTCCCACAGACACATCATAAACCTCAACAATACTTTACGTTCTTTCCTTATCTCTTTTCCTCAGAATTTCTGAGACTCAGGTTTGACTTGGGAGGTTTAACTCCTACATTTGAACAAGGTGCACACAGAGAGTTACAAGGTGCCCACCTATGCAAATTCAACTCAAATAAAGTAAAAACTAAACCTAAAAAGTTCACCCATAGGAATGTTACTACCACTGTACATAGTCACGCGCTAATTTAAATCCAGGTTGTCATAGAAGTGAAATAATGCCATTATTTTGTTAACCTTAGTCCTGCTTCCAAATAAGTGCCATATTTACCCCTGCAGTTGCTCATTATTGATGGACAGCAGCTAAGAAGTGACCCCGCTACTGTGATGGATGAAGTGCAGAAGTTTCTGGGAGTGTCTCCTCATTACAATTACTCTGAAGCCCTAACGTGAGTGTATTCCTTTCGTATCTGCCCTGTGGGATCCCAGGGTACAGCCCTCCCACCAGGATCCCTTGATTATTAGTTACAAACAGACAGCACCTCAGGACAATGATAACTTGGAAAAGCTTGGGGTTCTCTTCCCTCAGTCTCCAGGAGCTGAAGCCCGCTGAGTGCCAGGTGTGGAAAGTTTGGCTTTAGTGTTTTTATCAGTCCAATAGGAGCCTGATGGCAGAGGCTGGGTTAGAAGCACTCGTTCCCTAATCCCATTTTCCGGTCCAGATTTCCATGTACGGTTGAGACTCCGGCAGGGGTGGGAGTGGGCTGAATTCCCCTCTCCCCTCTTAGTCCAGCAGATAATTGTAAGAAGCTTTTGCCCTGAGCCTCTCCGTGTGAGGAGCATCACCTCCTCACAGCTCCAGCCCTGGGATATCCGTGGGCTGCGAAGCCTGGCACTGCAGCAGAGGCCTTTCCAAGTCCCCTGTGCAAGCAGAGAGCGCGAGCCAGCACATGGAGTGGGAAGCAGAAGAGCCTCTACTTCACCTTCCCTGCAGGCTGGTCCTGAGGGAAAACACAACCACGGACTTTCCAGCTGCCCCACACTGCTCCTCTCTGCTCACATTGGATGTTTCCTCTCCTGGGAGGGTTCAGCTTATTTATATCATAGGTTCAAAGTAAGATTTCAGTGCTTAAGAAAGTTGCTCTACCAAAACCTTTTTCTACAGGAAATATTTTGGATTTCAGAATGCAATTTTTTAAGTCACTGGTTTCCAAAGCGGATGGAAGAGAGGAGGAGTCTGAGCACAGAGCTGAGCTACTGATGTTTGAACAGCTCACAACTGCACATCTGCAGTGCCTTCTGCTGGGTTTTTAAAATACACACCCACAGATATACATCTTCCTTTCTGGAACTAAATTAAAGTCAGTGGAGTCGCACAGCAGGAAGAAATTTGGCTTCTCATACTGGTTTGGACAGGAAAAATGGATTGTAAACAGATCCATAAAATTATGCACTCCCTGTTTAGAGGCATCAGGAATGCAAATATGCTATGGAAGCACACACTTCTGCACGGATTTGGGATGGAAGGGAAAAATGCATTAAAGTACGTGGCTGCTTTCTGGTAGGACTTGTCAAAGGGGAAAGGATTGCATAGGATTGTTCCTAGTCATTACTGCCTAACCACTGCACACCACACATCTTTAAAGGTGTCGGGAAGCAGCCTAAGGACCCAGTGCTGTGAACAACACTGAGCAACAAGTCCATCACCCTGAGTAATTATGTGAAAGTCTTGCAGGAGAGTAAAATCAACTCAGGCAGAAGGGAGGCACTGTCCAGAGCCATGGGAGGGGAACAGAGGGGACACAAAGGCAGGGCTCAAGGAAAACACAAGATTAGAGCAGTGTGCTTAGGAAAATGCTTTCCCTTGGAGGGCTGCTACATTCTGTCAGAGAACAAGAGAAAGATCCTCGTGGTGGCATTGCTCAGCTCTTGCCTCGCAGGCGTTCCCTGCTTCTGGCATCAGGTACTGCCTTGCCAAAACCCTGCCTCTCCCCCAGGCTTAGTCTGCAGGGAAGGGAAGATAACCAGGCCTCGAAAGGTTTCTGCTGACAGCTCTAAAACGCTCCCCTGTAACTTTAGCCTTAGGGCTATCACTATTTTTAAATAAATACTTCCACTGTGCCCAATTACGTTTACAGAAGCCCTGAGAGTTCCGTGATTTCTGAACGCAGAGGGTTGAATTCATCCCAAGCTGTCTCACCCTCTCCTCCCCTTCCCAAATTTTCACATCCTTTTCATAATGTTCAATAAGCTCCCTCTGAGGCAGAAATATTGTTTGGGGCACAGTTTTGCAGTTTCCTTTTTACCCAGCACACGATATTGCTGCTCCTCTTGGGAAATTAATGCGAGGCAGCTAAAGCACTTCACCATGCACGGAGCAGATGGGAAAGGCCAAAGCAGAAATGAATCTATCATCAATATACCCATTTAATCAATGATTTATTTGTTTTTAATTGATACAGCTACAGAGACAATTAAGGAAACAAAGGTCAGGCCTACATTAATAGGCTGGGCAAGAAAAAACCCATGAAGAAGGTTTCACCCATCTCCTGAAATTCGTTCACTTCCGTACAGCAGCAAATTGCAGGTGCATCCGTGTTGTACGGACAGAGCCAGGGCAGAAAGGTGCCGTGTAACTAATTAACTCCGTGTCCTGGCCAATTATCCTTCATCTTTTTCAAACATCTGCTGAGTAGCAGGAATGTGCAGCGCTTGGATGTTTTATGCCTGCTGCAAGTCCCACAGCAATAAATTCCAAACTTAACGCCACGTGCTGTTCGTTCCTCAGCGAGTTCATGCTTCCAAGCCTTAATCTAAACCTCCTCTATCTCTGCATTTCAGACATCACAATCAAATTGCATGTCTCAGATAAGGCTGCTAAGACAGTGTTTATGCTGCAATGCCATCTTAGGAACGAAAACGGTATTTAGATGCAGTGATAGGGAGCAGCCAACTTCTCAGGCGGGTTAAATCATCAGCACCCAACCAGCACTTCATTAGGAGACCTGCAGATCAACACTTCACCCCTGTGCTGGGCAAGTAGAACAAACATTAGCCAGTGCAGGTAGAGCACAATGGGAAAAACTTCCTGCCTTGAGCTGCTTCCAAGGCAGATTTGTGGGAAAAAATGAATCTGCAGAGTTTACACAGGACAGGAAAGCTGTTGCCCACTCTGTCCTCAGAACTCCAGTCATCTCGAGAGATGTGTGCAGCAATAATTGTTGACTAACACTGACGTCTCAGTAGCCAGGAGATGTTTCTGTAGCGAGGTCTTTTAAAAGATATCATCCTCTATAGGTTTGACCCTCAGAAAGGCTTCTGGTGCCAGTTATTGGAAGGAGGGAAAACAAAGTGCCTGGGGAAAAGCAAAGGTCGGAAATACCCACCAATGGACCAAGAGGTAAGGGCTTTTCGGAAATTTATGGGAGCAGATATTGACCCTAAATAAAAACACTGATTTTATTTTTTTTTATTTGTTGTATTTTCACCGGGTTGATATTTTTAAAAATGAGAAACTTGAGCTTTGAAAGAGAGGGGATTAAGTGCCCCCTGCGAGAGCCCTCTGTGGGAGCAGTGCACAGGTGCCTGCCGGGTGGATTTCCTTTAACCCTGATCCTGGTTTGATTTCCCCCCTTCCCAGTCTCGAGCGTTTCTGTCGAGCTACTACAGAGACCACAACGTGGAACTGTCCAAGCTGCTGCACAGGCTGGGGCAGCCGCTGCCCTCGTGGCTGAGGCAGGAGCTGCAGAAGGTCAGGTAGCAGCGGCGGGGACCCCGGCCAGGCCCATTCCTGCCCCTCGGACCCCCCGCTCCTCCGGCTCACTTGGGATCGTCAGGACAGGACCTCATGGACACCGCTCTTCCCAGCAAAAGCAAACCGACAAACCCTAAGAGAATAAACAAACCCCAAACCCAAACCAGACAGCTGTTCGTATGCGCGCGCTGACAGTGGAGCAGCATCGACCCCCTTTGTCGGCTCCCAGGAAAGGCCACGGAGCTACGTGGCATTCCCCTTTCTCCAGACCGGGATCCGTGCGTGGCCTCGCTCCTCCCGTCACCAGGAAGTACCAGAAACTGTGTGTAGGACGGATTGACCTCGCAGTGACAAACTGCAATCTGTCAGGACACGGGCAAAGGATGGGAACATCTCTCGCTGGACTGGGAGGTTGGTCATCCCCTGGGCTTTTCCCACATTTGTTTTCAAATCCTTTTAAATCCCAGGCAGGCCATGCAAGCAGGGCACTGCCAGTAGCCTAATATTGACAGGTTTTTTTCTGTCTGCAAAGCAGTGTTGTTGCTCTGAAGCCTTCAGACACTGGGTGAGTCATTTAGGGTCTCAGCCTGCAAGCTATTGCAGAAAAATAATGACCTTTTTTAAGTCTGCTGAAGCACAAACTCTTTCTGTACACTTTTATGGAGTTGAAAGGACACACGCAGCCACTGTATATCACATATACATGTATGACATAGATATCTTCATTCCTGAATATCTACCCAGTTTATGTCTAGATCAGCTACACACTTAGTTTTAAATGCCTGCTTTTTGTGCCCACAGGGAAATGAAAGAGTTTTTTACCAAAAATGTTACATGAACTGTGCTTGGTTCTCAGAGCTGTGGGGGCAAGGTCAGCAAGGCTGGGCAGAAACTCGTTATTTGTCCTGTATGGAGGTCATTCCTCAGAGTCTGGAAGTGGCAAATACATGTGTTTGTGTGTAACGTACAAATTCACACTCCCTTATCTTATAGCACTGATAACACCACAGATGACTGGAGTAATGGGAGCTTTGGATAAGTAAGGCTTGGTCAGAGAAGAATATCCAAGTCGGCCATTTGATAGAATTATAGCTGTTAAAATGCATTAGAATTGGCTCAGCTTTAATTAAAAGAGGACTGCCGAACTTCTTGATTAAAAGCTAAACAAACACGACATTGGTTTCAGGAGTGTTTCAGGGAAATGAGGCAAACACTATAAAATCCAGAAAATTATTTCTTGTTCTTAGCTTTTCCTTTAGAAAGAAGAGAAGTGTGTCTCTCCAACTCTCAGCTCTGTAATGGCACCATGTCCTGAAAATACACCGGATATTTTTATACCTCACTGTTATTTTTTAAGTTTGAATGGGCCTCACATTTCCGAGCGATCTCGTGTTCCATTGAAAACTGACATTTGAATTGACTTCATTATGTGTCATAAAGATGAAATAACAGTATTTCCAAGTTTCATTCCCTCCACTTGTAACAGGACCCGTCAGCACAGAATTTCCCTGGACCACCGTGTGACAGAGGAGCTTTTGTGAACTGTCTGTACATGATCTCCATTGCTTTTATGCCTTTTTATGTCACTGACCACATAGCTGTTGGGATTCTTACAGACCAGCAAAACAAAGGCAGTGAAAATGAAACAGTTATTAAGGGCAGGAGGGCTGTGGCTGGGAAAGATGGTGCTGGTCCTTCTTTCCTTTTTGTAAGCCACAGGATTCCCATCCTTCACGTGCTGCAGGCTGGAAATCAGTACGAGTTTTACACAGCGGGGGGGCTGCAGCTGCAGTTTGCCCCCGCTCCCCTGGAAATGTGGATTCCAGGAGCCCCACCACACTGAGGATGCGAGCCTGTGGGGCAGACACAGGAGTCAAGGTCCATGGCAGCAGATTTGATGATTAAAGCAGGGCTTTGGCCCTCGGAAAGCCGAGCTCGTATAATTGAGGTTGTCTTTGAGCGAGAAGCAATCAGAACGGAATCCAAAACCCTCTAAATTATGCATTGACCTCTCAAGGTCTAAAATAAAGTTGCAGGATTAACTGCTCCGAGATGTTTTCTAATAAACCAAATTTCCTCTCTGATAGGGGAGCAGGCTGCCGAGTGTCCCCAAAACAAATTAAAATGGCAGAATTAGAAATTCTTGGGGGAGGAAATGGTTGCGTAATGAAAGCGCTGATGGGTCCAGACTCTCTGATGTGATAATAAGGCAGTGGGGATGTGCCCTGAATACAAAAGCAGGAGCTGGGTGTTTTCTCCTCTTCCTTCCCCCCCGCTTCTTTCCCTCCCCATTTCGAGCCAGGGAGATGGGGGATCTTTCATCCCCTGAGCGATTGGCTGACGATAAATGGGGTGCAGGGTGCTCGTTTCCCCTCTGCCAGGCCACCAGAAAGGGAGACATCAACCAGTCATTTAGTTCCCATCAGTAGCAAATTATGTTTATAATGGGCTTAAAATTGATGTTTCTGACAGGAATATGAGTGTGTGACATCTGTGTCAAACAGGCACAGCACAGGTACATAGATCAGCAACGACCACAAAGTGTCAAATTTTACTGTACTTAAATAAGGCTAAATTTGGGGTTTCTTTTACATAACTCTATGTTCATGGGACAGGAATTTCCCTGCCGGAGAACATGTCTTACACTGTCTTTATTTCTCTTTTTATCCTTCCAGTTCATCCTTTTAGTGTGACTGCAAAGGTGTGGACCTGCCCACGGACTCGATTCCTCCGTCACTCTCCGATCTAGAAAAGCTGCCAGAAAGAAATAAGGATTTGTAAGCGACACAGATTCTGAAGCGTCCAGTGCTCCAGTGACTGGATAACTTTTATAAGACGTACTATGATTTCTGTAGTATTTCAGAACAAAGGACATCCTGTTGACAGAGCTGAGGAAAAACCTCACTGTCTTGCCCAAGCTCTTTTTTTAAAAAAATTTTTCTTTCCCCTCTTACGTGACGACAGCAAATCCTGTTGAACAAATACTTGTTGAAGCAGAAGGAATCAAAATAAATTTTGATCACTAGAAGTATTTTTGTTGGGGGGGTGGTGCAGGAGGTCAAGGGCTGTATTTGCTGGAATTGTTTCAAATAATTGATGTGCACACACCTGATTATCCGTTCTTCTCACTGCCGCAGAATAAACACTTCTGATGGTGTATTGCAGAGAGAGCTTTACTTCTTTCCTTAAATCCTCTTTCCTATTTCCTGAGCCAAACTCTGCTCTTCAACAACCTCTCCCATGTATTTCAAATCATGCACCTTCCCAGCTGCTCCTGCCTCAGCATCTCCCCAAGGCTTCCACCCGCCCTCGGCACGGCGGCCCCGACAACGTGGGATTTCCTGGCAGTGCCACTGACCTCTGCCTCCTCCTCCTCCTCCTCTTCCTCCCAGGCAGGGAACACAGATCCAGGCAAGTCTGACACTTCAGTATTTGTTACACACATTTCTGGGCCTGCCCTCCCGAAGTTTTGCCTCCCTGCACTCCACAGGAGTGGGACATGCAGCAGCCCCAAGCAAGCTCTTGCCCTAATTAAAAATGATTTCCCTCTGCTCCGTTTGAGGAATCTTAAAAGGCCCTGATTCCAGCTATTGCAAATTCCTCAAACTCTGCACTCAGAAGTACAAGATGGATTTCCCCCTCCCTAAAATCTCATAATGCTTCTACTTTTTATTATAAAATATTCATTTGTTTTACTGATCTGTGTCAGAATGAGGTTAAATCATATCAGAGTCCGGGATTCTTTCTACAAACCTTACAGAATAGCAGATTCCACCTTGCTAGAGCTTCTATCACTGAGCAAATTAGAAATGACATTACAGATATCTTATCTACAAGTTTGGGCTTTTTCTTCCAGGTCAGCCTGGTGCTTGTAGACAAAATTTTCCAAGGTAGGTAAAATTTTCAAAGTATTTTAGGAGTCTAAGTCCATTTGTAAAAAAAATAAAACAACAAAACCAAAACCAAAAAACTTGTAGGCCCTTAGAAACTAAAAAACAACTGGCTTTCCAGGCAAGCTTCCTGCCTCAGTCTTATTTAGTAAAACAATGGCAGAGTTCTTCCAAAAATTTACTACTTCCACAAAATTCATTAATCAGACTATTCCATCCTAGAACCTGGAAACTTGAAAGCACCAAGCAAACTTGTGAGGTGATCTGTTTGTGTAAAGAGCTTTTTCTACATGCAGTCGAGGAAAGGAGAGGAGAGGAGAGGAGAGGCTCTTTGTCAGGCCTGCAAATATCCAAATCCCAGTCAGAAACTGATTTATAGAATGGTAGAAATGAAATCTGCATATAATTTATACTCCTATTTCTGCTCACGAGGAATTAAAGACTTCCCAGGAAACCAGATTGATATTTGCATTTCAGTCGGCTGCAGCTGCTGGGTGGGGAGAAAAACATTTAAAATATCTCAATAAACCCATATCTGCCACTTTGGGTTTGCAAAGCTGTTTGTCCTGCTGCAGCTCCCTCCAGCCAGACACGGGCCAGTTTTATAGTGCTCCTATTTCTTTGGGAATGGGAATGTGACGTGTTAATACACAAATCTGCCTCCATCACGGAAGGTCAGCTAGGTTTATGGGCTGGTAGTTAGAGTCATCCTGGGGTTTTTGCAGAGGTTATTTTCAGCCAGGGGAAGGTCAGCAGTGGGTGGAGTGGGATTTCTCAGTCTAAGTTGTGATTCCATAAAATGCTGTGGGGGTTGAGAAGTGTGGTTTATAATTTGGGAGATAATTGCATGCCATTCAATTGACTTTGTACTTGCTACTTCTCAGAGTCTGGTGGATGTTCTGCTGCCTCGCAGAACTTATCTGTAACACACATCCCCTGTTGGGTAATTTAGCTTCCCTTCAGAGGATGAGCTGAGCTTCAAGGAAGAGCTGGATGTACGAGGGGATGAGTTTTTACAGAACTTGCTCTGAGGCAGATATTTATTTACAGAGTTGTTCTTTAACTCTGCATGTGTGTGTGTGCTTCACTGTGTTTGCCTTGGCGGGGGAATCATCTCCGTATTAAATCTGCATGCTCTCCAGAGGCACACAATTCCCATCAGCATCGGTGACAATTAAATATTCTGGTGAAGGAGAGAATAAACCCACCGATAGAAAATGTTATTTAATGACATTGTAGCTGCAGCACATCTTCCTGCAGAGCTTTGTGTAATCACACCGAGTAAGCAAAGAGAAATTGTTCTGCAACGTGAAGCGTTTAAAATTTCATAAGCAATCTGATCTAAAAAAACCCCACCAAAACCACAAAATCACCTTTTGGGTACCTTTTTATTTTAGGAGCAAGTTTTCTGTCTTAGATTTTGGGTTTTCTCTCTTTCTACAAAGAAGTAGTGAAGCCTGCTTCCCCTCCATGCTTTCCCACTCACCCACGTTCCTTGGGGCTACTCCCCACCATCAACATCTATTCATTCACCTGCAAATTTCAATCCCAACTGAATTTCTTCCTTGGCTAACTTCTGCTCTTTGTTGCCAGAGAGGAAAGCTGCAGATCTCCCAAGGAAGCATCACCTTTCACTTCCTAGACCGTACACGCTTCAATGACTTTAAAGTTATCCCAGTTAATTAGGACAATGCATTCTAGGTCTGTGCTGAGGATCTCTTTGAGGTGGTTTTCCCGTGTTATTCCCACAGTTTTCCCACTGTTCCAATGCACAGAAGCCACGCAGGGAAGCTCCTTGGTCATAAAGCACGGCAGAGCTGGTGGCACCGCGTGTAAATCTGCTGTCATTAGGTTGGGAGCTGCAGTTAAATTATAAATTGTCATCCTAAGTAGGAAGAACATTTTTATGGATCCTGGCTCACCCTCTGCAGACTTCAGCTATTTCCAGTAACTGCCACACAGAACACACTAAAATTTGTCAGCTGCTTGGAAAAGGAGAGTTGAGCCTGGAGACTTAATTCCCTTCAACCTTCTTAAAAGATATGATCCGATACCTCGGGATGAAAGCTTAGGAAGGTACAGGGAGGCAATCCAAAGCAGCCAGGACAATCAGAACGGACATGCATCTCAGCACAGCACTAAAACCCACCTCTCCAAAGGTCAGGCGCACACCCAGGAAGCCACTTCTTTTATTTCCCTCCGTGTTAGAAATGTGGCAGAAGAAACATTTGGAGGCTTGCCTGGATTGCTGTGGGAAGGTGTCGTGTCAAGGCTTTAACACAGACCACGCTGTCATATTCTTTCTAAAGCCCATCTCATGACAAGCAATTTTTCTTCCCCTCCCACGTGGGACAAGCTGAGACACAAAATTTTGACAGACGTGTTTTATATTGGTGCCATCCTGCAGCAGTGTTTTGGCTCTGGTGTGCAAAACATCTGTAGAACAGAGGATTTTTACTGCCACAGGAGCCTGCTCAGCAGCTGAAGGTTTTAGTGTGGATCCTAAATCACCATTCCTGTAATGCTGCAGATGCTTTTTTTCCCAAATAGCTCCATATTTTCATGAACCCCAAATGCTTTTACTTAAGGCTTGGCATGCTCACAGAACAGAGCCAACCACTAATCAGGCAACGAGGTGAAGTGTGCAGGGTGAGTCAATGAGCAGGCTTAGAACAGAGGCAGGAATCAGGAAAATATTTTAGCTTAGAATGCTTGTTTACAGGGAAATCCCTAAGGAGGAGAACTGTGTGTCCTCTTGGAAATCTCAGCTGTGTTTAGAAAATTTACACAAAGACTTCACTGCTTTTACAGCTCTGACTTGTCTGAAAACTCCAGCTCTGAGAAACTGTCAGCAAAGCACAGGCTGGGCAATTCCTCACCCTTCCCTCCGCAGCCAGGTGCCGACACACCTGCGTGGGGTCCTGTCCAGGCCCTTTGTAAATGAGAAACTCATTTTTGCCCCCCTTCACAAAGACCACCCCGGAGAATCGAGCTCTGAGGGAAGGGAGGTGAAGCATTTACCAGCGGCCCACTCTGGGTGGGTTTTTTCCATAAAACATTATTTGACAAAATATTGAGTGCTAAAGTAGAAATATCCTTCGCAGACTTGACTTTGCCGTGGACCTATTTAATAGTGGCACATTAAACACGTTTTTATTTTACACATTAAAGAATAATCATTCTGGACACTTAACAGTGACACAATGAAGACATTATAAAATTTGGTAATGTGCAATAAAACTCCTTTCATAAGTGCCCAACCTTAAGTACATCCACTTTCTGGTTTCCTTCCAGTGTTAGGTTTTGCACTCTTGCACCTTCAATTACAGAGCTTAGTGCCCATTTTAAATGATTGTTTTGCCCACAGATAATTCCCTTTCATTTTGGCTGCCTTTTCCATTTGCCACCTGTTGATTAATGGCCTTAATAATTTATTCCGTTGCAGCTTTGTTGTTTTTCCGGTGGAAGCGCTGAATTGTGGGGCAGCCACCCATCCTCCTGTGTAATAAAGGGGCAGAGGAAAACTCTGCAGGTCTGTGTGTCGGGATTACAGAGGTCCTTCCCATAAAATAGGGGCTGGGCACTGCAGGAACGTGTCTTCTGACACCTGAGGGGAAAGCTTGGAGATCCAGTTTGGCCCAGTCACTGCCTTCCCTGCACTGCTGAGAATCATCTCTGCGCTCAGAGACGTATTGGTGGAGAGGAGACTGTAAAGCCAGTGAGAAATTATTGAAAATGGGGAATAGGAAATGAGTAACACATCCCCAAAGGAGAAAGCACTTCTTTGGAGAAAGAATTTTGTCCATGGAAAAGAAAGTCTGGGTTCCTAGCAAACCACCTCAGGAAAACCAAGCCCACGAGATGATCTTTAGGGTCCCTTCCAAGCCAAACCCGTCCATGATCCTATGAATTGCCATGTAAAATGCAGCTGACTGGCCTGACACCTGTGGCATTTCCCAAATTAAAAAGCATATTCCAGTCTCTCCTCACAGCACACAGGTTTCAGGAACTTTCAGAGGGTTAAGCTTGTGTCTAATTTAAGAGGCAACTGCGATGTATTATTTTAGCAAGTGAGAGTAGGAGAAAATTGGCAGCGGCGTGAAGAACGAGTCCTCATCCAAGGGAATTCAGTGGCACGAGGATTGCATATCCTGCCTCAAGAGGTACTTCTGCAGGGCCTGGAGCACAGGACAAATTACCAGCTTTAAGTACTCGGCGTTACTAATGCTGGAGGAGTGCTGGAGGTGCTTTCAGACACCTGGCAGCTGCTGGAAGCCGAACTAGGCTGGCACAGCTTCACTGGGAATTCCCACTGCTGGGGGAGTTCCTGAGGTCCACCACACCATTGCCCACAGACAGGGACAACCCTGGAGGTGCTGACCCACCTGACAGCTCACAGAGGGGTTTTTTTTGGCTGCAGACTCGCTGGGAAAGCCAAATCTCCCCCCTGCCAGGCGTGGGGCCTACGCCGTGTGCGCCTCACCACAATTAGCGCGGTGAATAGCACCATCGCTCCCCAGCTTCCCAAAATAATCAAAAGCCGTGGGAATCCAAATCTGATCTCAAAATGCTGCTCTGGAGCTGGAATCATTCAGGGTTTAAAAGCGTAATCCTGTTATGATGACAGAGTTTAAACACTTTCCCTTATCCACCGGAGCAGAGATGACAGCCAGCACAACGACCGGATCCCCACACCGGCTGGAAACGCTTAGGAGGAGCCTCTGGAAAACCTGGGAGGAGCGTCTGGAAAATCCAGCCACATGGCTATAGGTACATCCAGGGCACAGGAGGTTCATGGCCAGATCTGTGCTTCTGGCACCACAGGAGGGAGAAAATAGGGATCGAAGGAGAAAATAGGGATCAAAGGAAAAAGCCGCATTAATCTCAAAAATCCCAAATCACCGCTTCAGGAGTAAGAAGCATAATGCCCTAAAATCCTTTGGCTGATCCCAAGAAGTCAGGATGACTCAAGGGTCTTGAGTCACAGACCACGCAGGAAAACCCACTCTGCTGAATAGAGCTGCATGGAGCAAAGCTGGAGTAAGGCGATTAGGGCTGGAAGGAAGAGCAGGTGCTCAGAAAATTCTAACCAATTTTCTCAGCCGCTGGAGCTGAAAGTTACCAGAAAAGTTAGAGATGAATAACACAGACCTCGAAATCAGGTATTGTGCCTCAAAGCAACTGCCAACTCAAAATTAAATCATATATGTGATCCTATATACATAGTGCCAAAAGCATATTTGCTTTGCTTTGTCTCCTCCCAGCGGTTTGTGTTGGTGGGTAAAAAACCCAAATTCATCACTGTGAGAAAATCATGGAATCAGAGTATCGTTAAGGTTGGAGGAGACCTTTAAGATCATCAAGTCCCAATACTACTATTAAAAGAAAAAGGGGAGGTGGGGAAAGCTTTGCCAAGACATTAGCTAAGGTTTAGCCAAATTTAGCTAGAAATTAGCACGGTATTCAATGTCTCCTTTCCTCGCACCTCTAAATATCTTGCAACTGTTTAACAGCAAATTCCCAAAGTAACCTTTCGGGTTTTTTGGACTTGTGCTGAGTATTTCTTTAGGCAAGGGAAGGAAGAATGAAAAGTGGGATAAATAAATGTCTATAGGTGCAGAGTATGAGAGGTTAACAAGAAGATGCCTCCAGCTGCAAAGTTACCCCGTGTGTCAGCCTTCATTTCCTTATCAGCCCTGCAGTGAAGGAGGCGCTTTTAATTAAGTGTAAGACAAGTATGGAAAACAGAGTTGGAGAAACAAGGAGGAATAGGATTATTCTAATCCAATGTGACATAATTAAATGCAGGAATCAAAGGCTCTTAGTGACACAGAACTTGTTAGAGCCTTGAAGTGGGTATTTGCACTTTACTCTGACATGCTGCAGCCTTTTCACAAAAACAAAGCTTTTTCAGAAGGGATGAAACAGTGACAGAGCCGTTCACAAATCACTTGGGAAAAAGGCAAAATAAGCAAAAAACCCCATAAAACAACGTTACAGCAAAAGGCTGTTCCTCAAAAACACCCAGCAAAACAAAAGCAAAATAACCCTGGCAGCACTGATGACGGCATTATTTTGAGATCTCTTTTTCCCCAGTTGCGTCTTAATTATCTTCCAAGCTAGCAGTATCAGCTACCAGGAGGAAATTCACCCTCTGCAAAGATGATTTCAGGGAATGCCTGGGGAACAGAAAATTTAGGTCATAAATAGGAAACTCATGAACTGGCACTGGTGCATTCTGTGTCTGAGCTCCAGTTTTTTGTTTGGTTAGCTTTGGTGAGTTTGGAGTGGGGGGTAGGGGGGAAAAATGATCTTAAATCAGGTTTTTGGCTCCTTCATGCTGCTGCTCTCCCCAGATGAGCCTTGTCATCCTGGGAGAGCGGGAGTTTCTGGTTCTTTAATACCCATACTTTTTCCCTCTTTCCCCCTCACCCCTCTTCAAAGCCCTACCTGGCTATTCCCAGCTGTCCCTCCAGCCGAAGGGTGATTTAAACCAGTGTTTCCCGCCTGTCTGGCAGAAGAATGATCTTAAGGAACATGAGGAGAGTGATCACCAGCAATTCCTCAGGATCCTCTCGCTGGATTTGTCATTAAATAGGGTGGGTGGGCGGCCCCTGCCAGCTCGCTGTGGCTCAGGGATCTGCCCTTCCCAAGGGATGATGCCCTGGAGCTCACGAACTTCTCACAGGTGGTTATTTTTTCCAGCATCAGCCCCATCCACACGTCTCCCAAGTCTGGCTACAATAACTGCATTCAATTCCAGGTAGCAAGCTGGAATATTCCACTTGTCTCACTCACATCCTTCACTTCTCACAGAGCTCCCCCAAAACACGAGAGGCGCCTGCCGACGGAGACAATTCCAGCTTCTGCAGCGTAACACAGGAGATAAACCAGAGATGGGTGTCCTTGAGGGGCGGCCTTCCTGCCCACGTCATTCCGAAATATGCTGAGCACAGCCGGTGTTTGGAGTGGGAAAAGCTGTGCCAAGGCAAGGTCTCGAGTGTTTGCAGGAATAAGGTTAAATCCCGGCGCCGTGGAGCCCGTGGAACACAGCTCCCACTTTCCATACCAATGAAAACAAATCCAATTCATTTTTTCAATAATTCAATACTAAACCAAATTCTGATTGGATTAATAAAAGGATGTCAGGAGTTGTCTTTTCAGGGTTGGGCTTTGGGTTTTTTTCCTCTTTTGGCATCCTTTCCCTTTTAGCTGTCATCCTTGTTTTCTCTGCTCCCATGATGGGAAAAGAGGACAAAAGGTCAAAAAGAAATATATTAGATTTGCCCACTGTCTAAAAAAATAAAAGAAGACCCAACATCCCCAAGCTCTTGCCATGTTGTTTTTTTTTTTTCAGCTTCTCAGAAGAGAGAAATAGAGAAGAAACCCAGAGCATTTCTTTCCTTTTAACAGGCTCGGAGACGGACTGGGAACACACAAAAATTTATCATCATCCCTTTCTGGGTAATCAATACACCTGAAGAAGTGTTTCCTATCGATCCCCCAGCTCCTGTATCCTTGTGCTGGCGTCATCACCACATCCAAGGATCCTGGGTGGTGTATAAACAGCAAATAAAAGGCAATGTGTCTGTTGTGATATATTGATTACCTGGCTGTAAAACCATTGGGGAAGAGTTATCTGTGGGTGCCTGTCTTTTACTGCCGCCAAAGGCACGGTGCTTTTGTTGGAAGCCCCTTTGATACTCGCAGAGATCCAATATTTAGTGAAGACAGAGCTCTGGGAATAAATACTATGGCTCCTTTTAGCTGCCTGAGCATCAGATTTTTCTCTGGCAGGCTTTGTTTGCAGCATGAAGTATCGTCTGTCTCCTGCTGTGGAAAATCTCCTCTCCCCGCACAGTAACAGTGACAGGACCGCTGAGGCACGTGGCTGATCTGTGACCATGGATGGGCACAGGGTGACAATCCAGTCTGACAATCCCTCAGCACTGGAGAGGAAGCCCCTCTCCCACTGCACCCCCACTGAAATAAATAAACGTGGATGTGGGCAAGGGAGGGACCACGCCTGAATTCAGGTATTTAAACTGCCCTCCCTCCTCTGAGCTGGCCAGGGCCCTGGCCCCTGACAATGAGAAACCAGCAGGAATGTACCCATGACTGCCAGAAAGAAAAGAGAGCAAAAACGTCCTCAAAAGAGGACTTTACCTCCACTCCCCTTTCCTGGGCCTCTCTCCTGGTTAAGCTAGCTCAGCTCTCCAGGAAGGCTGATGCAAAAGGGCCGTAACTCTTGTGTCCCACCTTTCAGAGCTTCAATACTCTCAGTAGCAAGGAACTGTGTCTTCTCCCCTAACTGAACTTATTCAGGATCAGATGCATTTCCTTCTTCTTCTTCTTTTTTTTTTTTTTAATGAACTGAGTGTTTTAACTCCATCTCATGGAAGATGAGAGAGGCAGCAGTGAGCAAAGCAGAAAAGCAGAGCTAAAGAGCCCCTTGCACCTTCTCCAGTCCCTGACATGATCAGGCACCCCCGGTGAGCAGCCCCACAGTGCCACCTTGCTCATTTATTTGGCAGCAGCTCCAGGCAGTGCCGAGCTGGATCATTTCCCTCCTGACTCACACACACATCACTCTCCATAACATATACATGCATTAAAAAAAGCCAGAACAATAAAAAAACCCCACCCCACTCCCCCCGAAAAGGTACTTTTCCACCATCCAGCCCTGGTGCAGACAATAACCTTTCCCATCCCAGCCTAGGGAACTGGCTCCCTGGGCAGTGTTCCCAGGATTATAAAGCTCTCAGGTGCTGCCATTCACCAGCTTTGCCCCTAAAGACCTGTGAGAGGAGAGGGCTGAAAGTACCCAGGGGACTCTCAGAGAGTTCCGAGAGTGGCATTTATACGCTCCTAAAAGAAATAAATGTTCCAGGGGAGCAGGGCAGATCTACCATGGGCAGTTTATGCTCTAAGATCTTATTAGGAGCAGGCTCTGCATTCTCCAGATGTGGAGTGTGCTGGTTTATGGACTTCCACCTCCCTCCAGCCTCAGAAACCTCCTGCCACCCTGCCCAAAAATCCACCACCACGCAGCTACAGGCGGGCACGTGCCTCCCTTGGGGACAAACCTCACACCCAGCAATACCTTTGTCCTCGTGCTGCACAGGAGCACAGCCAGGTGCTTATTGGAGCCAAAAAGGCCCAAAAGGGGACCAAAACTGGCTCTCTCCCCCTCAAAAGCAATGAGCCACCCACACCACTGCAGGCTGCAGAGCCTCGGCACCTCCCAGCATCTGAATCACTGACACACTGCTCGTACAGATGCTGGCAGCCAGTCCCATCCTAAAGTTAAATGCAACAATCTGTTCCTGCTCAGACACCATGCAGATCCTCCCAGCAAAATCAACCTGAAGGGCACAAAAATCGTGCCCAAATGTTTCCTGCTGAAAGGTTGCTCCTAGTGGGAAGGTCAGTTCTCCAGGGCTGCGTTAGAGAAGAGAGAGAACTTTTTAATGCCCTCTAAAAAAAATTCCATGAACAGGAAAGCCATAAAATCTGGAAACTAGCTTAACAAAAGGCTGTTCCTGGATGATACAGCATTAAATTGGTGAACTTTAAGATAGTTAAGGAATATTAATATATGTCCGGAGGACTACAAATGTATCTATGCACTCCTTACCTGCCCACAAATAAAGCAGCAAAGCTTGGGGGAAAAAAATCTGGAAGAAATCCAGAGAAATATTGTGGATATAAGCTGCAGTGCAAAAAAGATTCTTGGATAATGAATTAATTAGAATTAAATTACTGAATATAGGTTTTAATTTTTTTTTTTAATTCCTTAATCTCAAAGCTGTCATAAAGCCTATGACACTGCAATGCCTGGAATAGTTATAAGCTGCCAAGGAGAGAACCTGCCTTTATTTTTTATGGATTAATTACGTGGTGCCGGGTAGGAGGCTTTGCTCTTGTAGGGCCACCTGCTAATCTCATTATAAAATGTCTTGTACCGAGTCAGAAACTGTGATAAACTACCCAGTGATGCTGCACAGGTACAGAGAGTGTTTACAGAGCTGGTGTCAGATGTGGTGAACCTCGCTGTGCTCTCTTTACTCACCTCCTGACAGGCAGTGATGGGCACTTTACCAGCGTGAGGAAAATAGGAGTTTCACACAGCCCCCAGAAACCCTGGTCACACCCCAAAATATCCACAAAACTGCATTTTTTATTGGGATACTGCAGTGCCCTTTGACATCAGCTCTAGGGTGAGATGGGGCGGTGCCGTGATCGCTTCTGCCCTGCCCTGGCGAGAGGTTTGCCCAAATCCTCATAAATCCCAGCAGCTCAGAGCAGACTGAGCCTCTGAGTCACCCTCCCCGCCTCAGCTCCTGGCTCCTGCAGGCTGAGCAGACCCAGAAGCTGCTGTTAAACCTCCCCTCCTGTCCTCCAGCAGAGCTAGCCAAAACCACAACCAGCATTTACCACACTACTCCTCCTCTCCCTGTGTGAACTTCCTCGGGTTTGTTTGCTCTCTGATCCAGCAGAAATTGAAGAGGGGCTCTGAAAACAAAGTCACCTTTGTGGCACCTGTCAGCAGAGTTTTATTATTGCCTCCATCCCGATGGCTGTGGAGATAAAAGGAGGAGTTCTTTCAAATCACACACTGGATGTAATTTAATACGTGATCAACACAGTGGTGCTGAGCAGAGAATTCGCACTGTTCCTTCTCCTCCCTCTCCTCTGTGGTCGAGTCATTTGTCTCTCATCCCTCACAATTCCCAGTGTTAACTCTTGTCTGTGGCCAGGGAGCAAACAGGAGGTGCTGGGCAGAGCCACGTCTCCCTCGTACCCACTGTGGCCACAGTGGATGTTTACTGCCTACCTGAATCAGGAGCTCTTCTGGGAAATAAAGATGATTTTCTGGAAAAAAAGAGTTGAGGCTTGCTCATTTCTTTTCCTTCTAATTAATTATTGTATCTCTTCTTTATATATCTCTGCAATAAAAAACTGCCATGTCTGGCATCCTCCTGTAAGAAAGATGTCACGACCTGGTTTTTTAGCATCATCTGAGACCTTTCACCCTCAGAAACGAAACAGTAAACCCTATTTTAGCCTCCTTACTGAAGGAGGCCAGGAGCTGACAGTTCAGCTGTACGTGTGAATTATCAGAGCAATCGGATGGAGACAAGCACCGGGAGATTTACAGCCGGAACAGCAGCGTCCGCGCAGCCCCGGGGCCCCAAACACCGTCTGACTTGGCCAGAGCCTGGGAGATCAGGCAGGGTGCGATCAGACGCGTTCCTCTGTATCCTGCCACCTCAGAAAACACGCCTGAAAAAGATCTCCCTGAATTTCTCACCGACTTTCCTCAGTTTGGGGGTTTGACAACCCGGATTTACCTTATCCAAAGCTGCTTTTGTCCCCAAAGCCTGCACTGACAGATGCAGCAGCAGGAGAGCACTGCCTACATTCCACAGTAGCACTTCAGCAGCGGGAAAGTTACAAAGGTCCGAACATAACTGAGCTATTCCCCAGCAAACCAGGGACTAAACCGAACAGCTGAACTCCCGAGGAGGTGCAAAGGTAACCTGCGACAGAGAGCAGCTGAGCACCACCATCCAAGGCAACAGTGAAGAGCCTCCCGTCCCTGCAGGACAGCAGCTGGATGTGTCAGTATTGTGAGAGATGGGTAAATTGTTCCCTGAATAAAAGCACCTACCTTGGCTTTTGGTGAGCAGACCCTGGGGAGGTCCCCTCGCACCCACAGCCACTGGCTGAGACCATTTGGGCTTTCAGATGGAAGCTGATGCCAAACCATAGAATCCTGGAGTGGTTGGGATTGGAAGGGACCTTCAAGACCACCCATGTGCCAGGACACCTCCCATTAGACCGGGTTGCTCCAAGCCCTGTCCAGCCTGGCCTTGGACACTTCCAGGGATCCAGGGGCAGCCACAGCTTCTCTGGGCGGCCTGTGCCAGGGGCCCCCCAGCCTCACAGGGAGGAATGAAACGATGCAGTTCAGGATAGGGCTGGATCTCTGACTTCCCCTTCTTTTCCCTCCTGCAGGGCCAGGCTCCCCACACACTGTCCCGCGGCTCTGCCGGCTCCCAGTTGATCCCCTTGGGCCGCAGATGATCCCCATTCACGGCAATTTGCGGCGGGGCCAATTTTGGAATCATTTTGGGCACTGTAATGCTTTGTTCTGTAAATGTTTACCCAGCACACATCAGCCCGTTCGCTCCAGCACGCTGGGAGAGCAATCTGCATGGGAATGAAAGGGAAACAGAGACAAGCTCTGCTGTACACATGCACACAAAATTGCCAGAGCTTTGGAACCAGCCACTCGGAAGACATCATGTCGTTCCCCTGATTTATCTCACGTTGTTCCAGCCAGAGAAAATAAAACCCTAAATAATTCCATCATTTTTGATGTCTGGCCTTTTATGAATTCCAAGGGACATTTGCGGGAACGCTTCCCACTCAGCTTCTAATTTGATGGAGGTTATTTGAAACGCGTTGAGTATTTTTTTCTCCCTTTACAGATAAAAGAGCCCCTCCAGGAGGACATGGAAATAAATAGCAAGCGAGGGAGATGAACGGGAAACCTTCACTCACAAGATAAAGACAGGAGTCTTGCACGCTATCATTTTTTTCCCCTATGGAATGATGAGTTCTGCAGCAGCTATAAGTGCATGAGGAATATTCCTTGTTTAGATCCCCCCGTTAATTTAAGTCTCAGAGTCACGGGCTGGCAGATTTAACCTGCTTTGCTCCCTCACTCCGGCTGCAGAGACAATCCCTGCAGGGACATAACGCCCGTGGCCTTGCCAGGTCTGAGCCATCCCGAGGATGGGATGAGCTGGAACAAAGCAGGAGAGCCCCTGGAGGAGACAAAGCACTGCTCTCAGTCATGAGCACAGAGGCAATTTCAATCCCATTAGCTCCAGGAGACTGGACTTCTCCCGAGGCCATGCGAAGGAAGTTCTGCTCTAAAGGCGACAGACACACTTGGGACCATGGAGAATACAAGTCCCGGCTCTGGAGGGACACAGCTCTTCTGAAACAAGGGAAACAAGGAGGCAGGGACACCTTCCACTAGACCAGGTTGCTCCTGTCCAACCTGGCCTTGGACACGTCCAGGGACGCTACAGCAAGAGCTCTGCCTGTAAAGGACCAAGGTTTAGGCAATGCTTGTGCTTCCTTTCTGTTCACTTCTCACTGTTAGGGCACCTTGTCCATGCAGACGATCATTCTCCAAAAACCTGGAGACAGCACATCAAAGTGTTTTGCACAGAACAATGAAATAAACAAACTGGTGAAAGGGTTTCAATCCCTAATTCCCACTAAATCACTCCATGACAAGGGATTTTGTTTCCCGGAGCAGGTCCATTGTCTAGTGATGGCAAGGCCTTTGCAGCCACCTGGGAGGGTGCTGAACACCACACAGCTCCCATGGATCCTTCCTGGCTCTGTCATCTTCCACACAGTGCTCCAAAGATGGACAGAGCACACAAGTGGAACCTCACAGGGAGAATTTAAATACCATATATATCCATGGGATTTATAATTAAGGTGCTTCAGGCAATGCATAAACAAAGTTACTCATTCTTTCCACCAAAGTTCAACAACTTGGTCAAAACCTGTGGTTTCAGGCACATTTTCTGCAGCACAGCCTTCAGCTTACTCAGTATGACACTTCCTTGGGATTGAATTCAAATGTAAAGATTGATTCTGATTTAATCTTCAGGGCACACAGGAAAAGTGAAAAACCAGTAACTTATGTTAAGCCCTCATTATCCCTAGACTTGAATAAATTCTTAATATATTTAGAGAGCAATGGAGGAACATTTCAACAGAAATTTTTCCATCTGCTCTACTGGGAAGCAACAGCAATTAATTTTGAAAATATTTATAAATTTTGTTTTGCAGTTACTCTGTGTTTTGGAATTATTTGTGAGCTATTCATTTCTGTAAATATTTATTCTTAGAAGTAGTGATTTCTAAATGGATATTCTTAGAAATCACTATACATTAGGGGGAAAAAAATTACTTTTCCTCATTTGTGTAGCCAGTCTTAAAAAGAAAATCTCTTCAGAGAGGGAATCCCAGAGTGGTTTGTGTTGGAAGGGACCTTCAAGACCACCCAGTTCCTACCCCCGCCATGGGCAGGGACGCCTTCCACTATCCCGGGCTGCTCAGAGCCCCATCCAACGTGGCCTTGGACACTTTGAGGGATGTGAGAGAGGGAATAACAGAGATAGCTGCTTCCCTGGTTTTGCCCCAGGTCTCATCCCTAGGGCTGGTTAGGCCCTGTCCTGTCCACACAGTTCAGAACCTCCAATTCACAGGTTCACCACACTGTTCCCCATTCCCTCAGAGACAGGGAAGAAGGGAAAAGCCGAACTCGGAACCGTTTTTCCTGTTCTGGCATCTCCAGTAAACTATCCAGAATTTAGACAGTGATCTCGTGGTGAGTACCCTTGTCGAGTTCAGATGGAAGATTCCTGATTAACGAGGATAACACACTGGGAAGTAGAGGAATTTCTCTTTACCCTAAGCCAACACCGTGGCTTCACCCCAGGATGTGCAGCCCTGTGGGTGCTGAGTGTTCACTAAGCCACTCTGGGCACTGCTGGAAGTATCCAGCAGGCTTTTGCCGTGGGCAGTGATGTTTGCCATCAGGGCAGTCCCGCTCCCATGCCGTTTATTCCAGAGAGATGACGCTTTGACAGGGTTTCATTACCCCCCGTGGGGCCCCTGACAAGCGAACAGGCTCTGAAGGGAGAGCAGCGGGAAGCATCCCGCAGCCCGGCTCTCTCGCTCTCCCTGCAGTTCCCATTTCCAGGCACGCTGAGCCCTTGGCAATGAGGCAGACTGTCATCTTTCTGTCACTGCTCTGTCAGCTGCCTCCGGGGAATGGGGAATCAGACGGAAAGTACAGCTCTCACCAGCCAGCATCGGCATCGCCCTCCTCTCGCCTGACAGCAAATCCCCAGATCTTTCATGCGGCTTTATCATCCCTATCAGAAGTGTCTCCGTCGTGCAGGGAGTCATCCAGGGAGCAGGAGGGGTGTGGTGACACTCCAGATGATGGTGGCAGGCTCGGGAATGAGCCGTGGGTCAATGCACGGGGCACATTTCTCCTCATTTGTACACAAACTTTGACTTTGGGTTTTGGCCACTTAGTGTCTCTGCAAATAAAGCCACTGACTGAAGGCACTATCCAGGTGTCAATCCCCACTGTCAAACAGCTACTCCGCAGTGAAAATGCCAGCAGTGACCAGTGCTATGGGTTTCAAGGCCAGATTGGATGGGGCTTGGAGCAACCTGGTCTAGTGAAAGGTGTCCCTGACCATGGCAGGGGCTGGAACTGGATGAGTTTTAAAATCCCTTCTAATCCAGACCATTCCAGAACTTTATGACCTTACAAGAACAAGCTTTTAGACCCTATTCCAGGAAGAAGAACTGCAAATATGAGCTCAGGCATGTAAATATTCCCCACAAAGGCACGTACCTCCTGATGGTTTAACCAGTCCTCCCCCAAAGCCATCAGGTACTCTGCCCCAAACAGACAGTGAGGCCACCAGACCCCGCTGGAGCACACACTCATGGAGTGGCTGTGGAGTGTACTAAAGCAACAGGAAAACAGCTGCAATATCTGAAATTCCGGTCATCGTGGGAGACCTGCCAAAGCTCTCCGGCTCGGAGCTCCCACCTCATCCATCGTTAAGGCCTTGTCTACAAGGCAGCACCTGTGGCAGATAAAAATCCCTGACGGCGTTTTACTTCCGAGAGCGCCATCCATCCCGAGCAAATGAACCTTCTCCTTACCATCCATCCGCTCCGGCTCCAGGACGTGGCAGGACACTTTGTAAATGGGGACGTGACTGAAACCATCTCCCACGGCGAAACTCCCCCGTTCCCTCAGCCCCCAACACCCCCAGGCTCCCCTTCCTCGAGCAGCACGAAATCTATGGGCTGTGTTTGGATTTATTTATGTGCCAACCCCCTTTCCCGGTCCACTTTGTGTGGGAGGAAGAGCGATTGGAATGACTGCTGTGATTGAGGAGCGCAGTCCATTCTACTTCTTTGTTATAATCAGGAATTCTGACAAATCATTTCTCCCCAAGCCCCTGGCCGGTAAAATGATTTAAGACATCAGCATTTCAGTCAAGCAGGGCAAGAAAGGCTTTTTCCCAGCCCAGAGCAATGGCCAGCACAGCCCCTCTGCATCGCTGTTTATTATACACCTCATTTACTCTGATCTACAGCTAATACTGAACCAAAGCTCAAAGCCTGTGAAAGTCACATTTCCCTACACGAGGAAGGCAAATTCGGCCCGTCTGAAGCATGTCCTTCATTCCTATCCAGCATCATTGCACCTGGGCTATCCTTCCTCCCCCGCACTTAAAACTTTAGGTCTTGTATTATCTCTTCTCCTACCTACAGATCAAAAGGCTTGGAGCAGGATATTTCAGATATTTCTCTTTCCTAAAGATGAAAAAGACGGACTGTCTCTTTTGTAATTTGGGTAACATCTAGATTCTTCCAAGGCTTTTCTTCAGCCACACCTCTTTAACCTCTTCCCCGTAACTTTTCCACGCTTTTTGTCTGTGCCACAGGGAATTTCTTACCTCTCTGTGCATCTTCATAAACCAGACGTGTCTGCAGCAGTGGAACTCTAGGAAACACAAGGCGGAATGACAAGGCTGCAAACACACATGCTTAATTTCACAGTCCAGTTCCTCGACATGGAAGACAGCCCTGTCTCCCTCGTGCATCCTCCAGCCCCGGAGGCCTATGCTGTTTAGCAATTTATATTCATCAACCACCTGACGCACATTTTCATGGATTAAACTTCCAGCCTGGAGCCTATTAAAACATCAACAGACAATGCAAAAGTTATTAAAAGCTCTAAAACCCCCCTCTGTCTCTGCAGGTAACCAACATCCTGTAGCAGTGGTTTAATACACATACATAGTACCTGCACCTGAAACATTTGGATTCGCTTTGGAAGGGTGAGGATTTGGGGAATACCTCCACCAGAAGCAGCTGCAGCGGAAGAATCTGGTCCCCTGCGTTTCCTCTACCTTTTCTATCCTCTCCCAGATGCCACCATGGCCCTGCAGCTTTGCAGCTCCTGCCTCAGCAGGGCAGTTTTTCGAACAAGCTAAATGCTGCTGTGAGTGGAAGCCAGCCCCTGGAGCTTCAGGCTATCCCCAGGATATGTTTCCAACTCCTTTGCAATGATTGTTACTATATATAAGCACTCAAATAGCTTGGTCTGGTCCAGGTAAATATCCCACTGTATTAATGAAGCCTGAAGCAAAAAGCATTGCTAGAACAAACCACGTATTTACAAACCAAATCAGGAGGAAATGGGTCCTGGGGGGATTCACAGGAATCATCCCACAGTATACAGCACTGATATGGCACCGTGGATTGTATATGGCTTACATGGAAATAGCAAGTTGGAATTCAACTCCTTCCCTTCTCTGAGGGGCTGATTACTCTCTGTTGATGAAAGAAGACCTGAGGTGCTCAAGCTATAAAACCTGGAGTGCCTTTCCCCGATTTGTGGATTGAAATGCATCCGAAATCTCAGAAGAATCATTCCCATGAGGAGCAAGGTCAAGCCAAGCAGAATTCCTTTTCAACCTTTCGAGCACTAACTTGCTTTTTAGTTTCTTTTTTAAGCTACTGCAGAATCTGATTGGGTTGAAGATGGATGTCACCGTAAAGCTATTAAACAGTGCCAAGGATGCTCTGAACAACCTCCAAAGTCGCCTTGAGGAGGTCAGGGTGTTGATTCGTCAGGAACAACATTATTTGTGATATCTGCTGATTTCCCCTCTGCGACTCATTCGCACCTTTCCTGAGTTAGGGATCCACTGAGCAAAAGCATGCACTGAAATCTTCAACTAGCAACTATCCTCCAGCACTTTGTAACTGATTATGTAATTTATTCCATATAATCTATGCTAATCTTGAAAGGGAAAGCGTATGGAGAAAATTTGCTCATTTCCCACCCAGCAAGGCAAGAAATTCCTCCATTAAAAACCAGGGGTTTAAAAACATTCCCTCCTTTGAGAGGGAGCATGCAGCAGAATCAAGGGGTAAGACATGACCCTGCAGACCTTAAAATTCTCCCTGCCTAAGGTCACCCTTGTTTGTCAAGGCTGAGATGAGAGAAACTGGTGCCTTGGGGTTATGCGTGCATGCATGGATGTAATTCCCACATCCAAAATAAATCCCTCCCTGCCCATCCCGGCTATAACTTTTATATATCACGTTTCCCTGCCATCACTGACTCCTTTCACAGCTGCAGTTATGTCCAGATTTTCTTTCCCTCAGATTAAAGCTGCGGAGAGGCAGCGGATTAGGGAAACAAGGCCTGTCCTCGGCACAATGCAGGGGCTGCAATTTCATCCCCGGGATGGGGCTGCTCCACTTGAATCCTGCCTTTGTGCTGGGGGCACCAACGGGAACCTCTCCCCGATCCCTGAATCACCCCCTTGTATTTGGTCACAGACGGCACTCAGTGCCATGCAGCTCCTCGCAAATCCGCATCTCCGAGGGCAGGAAAGGCATGACAGGGCTGGAGCAGGATCCACCCAGAGCTGCAGTCAGTGTGATTTAGTCCCCCAACTTCCATTTCGGCAGTGGTGGCACCGTTCAAGCCTGCAATTAGTATTTGCCCGGGAGATTCCTTGTAAAAAAATCATCATTTCCCATTCTCCTAAGGAAAAATAAATATTACCCTTCTCTTTGCCCAGCCTTCAATCCCAAAGCCCAGCATATTAATGGCTCCCGACAGCAGAGGCCTGGTTCTGCCCTCAGAGCCTTGCACAACCCAGGAGATCCAAATATGGGAAATCAGTGGGAAAACGCATTTCCTAAACCACAGGGATCCTTTAGGAGAAGGGTAACACATGGAAGACTTCATTTGATTATACAGATCAAGCAAAAGGGACAAGGAAAATGATACTGCAGAAGGGCTCAAATCCCACTGCATAATCTAATAATAATTATAATAAAAGAACATCCAATCAAACCCCTTCCCAGGCAGGCAGCTCCAGCTCTCTGGGAGATACCGACAGTGTCGCTGTGCTTCCCTTCTTTTGTTGTTTTCTTTTTGAGGGGGATATTTGTTTGTTGATCGGGGTTTCCTGAAGGTGGCACAGCCCCAAGAGGCCGCAGAAAAACACTTTTCCCAAGGAGTAGGATGCTCCTTCCCGGCTTGCCGCGATCGCGACGCCAGGTGGCAGCAGAGCCCCAGCCACGGCCTGCGGCGGGAAGTGGGGGGGATTGGAAAACGGGAGGGAAAAAAGGGGAAAAGGGGTGGATGCCTAACAGGCTGTCAGCAGGGAAAGCAGCCCTGCTGCGGGAATAGCTCCGATGGAATGGTCCAGCTTCTAGCCCTGGGGAAAAGTAGCACAAGGTGCCAAAGGGCTGGCACAGAGGACGTGGATACATGGACACAGATGTAGGATGCTGACATATGTACAGGGATGCACACATTTGTTATTCCTCCTCGACCCCTCAAAAAACCCCCAAAAATCTTATTTCTAATCATAAACACACATTAATGTAAATTTCAAATAATGCCATAAACTGGGATTTTGGGATCCCAAGTTAAGTATCAGTCAGGCTGAGCAGCAGATTTTCGTTTGGTTTAAGCCTTTTTAAATGCCTTTAAAAAGCAAAATAGCACATTTTCTGAGGAAGGCCATCCTTTGAAACAGATGGAGAGAAGCAAAGGTGATGCTGGGAAACACAAAGCTATTTTCAAGGCCAGAAATGCCCAGAAGTAAAGTGGAAAGGGTTTTCCAGTCCGCATGGGAGGCAGGAGGGGCTGGAGGCAAGTTTATCAAGCTTCAGGGTGAAACCAAGAAGCATTTTCTTCCTGTAATACAATCAGAAAGCTACGAGCCTAAATCACAGAATGAATAACAGAATCACTGAACAGTTTGGGTGGGAAGAGACCGTAAAGCCCATCTGATTCCAACCCCTGCCATGGGCAGGGACACCTTCCACGAGACCAAGTTGCTCCAAGCCTCATCCAACCTGGCCTTGGACACCTCCATGTTCTCCTGGCCAACTTCTACTCTTCTCTTTTTGCCTCATACAATTCTTTGGCTAAAACCCCTTCCCAGGCCCTTTTACCTACTCCATTGCTGTGTAACTACAGCTCCTCCCAGCCTTTTTCTCTCAGCGGGACTAAACAAGCTGGGAATCAGCCTCTCCTTCCCTGAAATCGATACCTTCAGTGTCAACAAACCCAGGGGTTCAGCCGAGAGCAAAGAGCAGCACTCGAACGACTGAGTGCTGGAGCAGCCTGTCCGGAGAAGGGCTGGGGAGTCTCCTTCCTTGGGGATATTCAAAGCCATCTGGACAAAACGCTCTGGGGAGGGGAACTCCTGCTGAGCAGGGATTTTTCTGGGAGGTGGTTGTGTCTTCATATTTCTCATGGAGTGAGGCAAAGCATTAAGAGAAAAATGCAAATAAAGGCAGCAAGGATAGTGAGGGGGCAGCAATGCTCCAGTAGTTGTGGGAATATTGGTGTTCAGCTCAACTGAACTTCCCCAAAAATGTCAATAAGAACTGTACTGGCTCGCCTTGCATGACTGGTCCCTTGCCATGGATAATAATCTCTCATACCACACCTGGCATACCTTTCCATGGCCCTGCACTGGGCAGGGACTGCTCAGAGTTCTCACACAGCTCCAGCCCTGAGAATCAATTGTTCTCCACCGGGAAGTTTCTCAACTGTGCGGATACGGGAGGCTGAAGGAATTCTCTCTTGGCACCCAGACTTTCCATGGACACTGAAGGGGGGGGCGACAACTTGGCCTCCATTTCACATAGACCATGGTGGTTCAGGTAATTCAGCCTCAAATATAGTTCAAACTGAGTTTGTAGGCTAAAGGCTTGAGAAATCAGCCTTAAAAGAGTGACCAGAATTATACACTGCTTAAATCCCTCCTGCCTGAACAGAGGTATTTTAACTTGGCCTGAACAGCTGGCCTCTGCTTGCCACCCACACAGCTCCTTTATTCCCCCTCCCATACTGGGATATTGACCATGTTCCCAGTTCTGGTGTGAAAAAAGGGATCTCCCATCCCAGCACTCCTTCCTTGACGGCTCCTGCCTTCTCCTGCATCCCAGCCAGGAGCACAAGGCAGGGATGTGAGAGCAGGAGATGAAGGGGATCCATGAGGAGCCCCTACAAAGAACACCCAGGTTCAACCAGCACGTGGTGGAAATAGTCCTTCCTGTCCTGGAGCAGAATGGGGAAAACTCAGAGCACTGAAGGCTGAACCATGAAATAACCTGGCCAGAGGAAGGCCACAGAGGTCACCTTTGGGGAGAGCAAGGACCTGGAAAAGGTGCAAGGACACAGTGGGAGCATGGGGCAGAGCAGACAATGAGCACCACGGAGGGACAGCCTCGACATGAGCTCCTTAGAACTTCCACAAACACGTTCCTCATGCCATAGGATGGATAAATAAAGGAGAAGGTCAGCAACTTGCCCTTCCTCCCTCACCCCTCAAGAATTCCCTCTGTGTTTTCTCTCCTACAGCAACTCTGCCAAGACACTGAGGTGTGCGCTCATCAGGGAAGCCACGCAGGTGGACGTGTGGTGGCTCCTGTGACGCAAATAAGAGCATCCAGCTTTCCTAGCCTTTCCTCCCACACCCAGGAAAAGCAGGACTGCCCAGCAACTGTCCATAACAACACATCTGGTGAAATGGTTTGGGTCTGTAGGGTATTTCCTGAGGATGAAGAAATCATCTAAGAGACTAGTAGCAAGGAAGTTGGTCACAGGTCTGGGAATGATAACCTGTCCTAAAGTTGCTCTTACATTATTTGATCAGTGATGACAATTTGTTACTTCTAAAAAGTTGTTTTACCTGTAATGTTACTTTAACCTTCTTAACTAAAAGCTTTTTTTTATACAGCCCCCCCCCCCNTATAGCAATCCCATCAGGCTCCCATGGATAGACTGGAATGTTACCTATTGTTACCTTGAGACGCTCTTCTCTTTACATCCACTAAATGCACACTTAAAAGACAAAACCCAAAGAAAAACAAAATTAAAAAGTGGATGAATCTTTCAGGAATTCCAAGTGCCCCACACTGGTGTGGATTCGTTTGCCTTTTTGGGAAAAGCATGGATGCTCACAGTCCTGCCTCTCATTACCTGTCACTCCTTACCCCCGGTTTCTTCACTGCTCCGTCTGCTTTGTGAGGCCGCTCTGAAAGAGACAAACAAACAGGGAATGACCTCGGGTTTATTCCCATGGGGTTATTTTTATCCTGGGTCTCCTCACCCGGTTTGTTCACGGTGCAGCTTCCCAAAAGGAGATGAGTCTGCAAAAACGAGGAGCCATTTGCAGTCCATGGCAGGAGGAGTGGCCAGCGGGAGTGAGTCCTTAAAAAAGAATGGATAAAGCTCTTGTACCTGAGTTACACGAGCAACGGGATCCAGGGAAAAAACTGTTCCCTTTGCTGTACCCAACCATCCATCACACCCAAAGTTCTTATCATTCCATCTAAAAAACCAAACTCTAGCATTTTTTTCCCAGTAAAAGTAATGCAGATTTTAAGTCATGCATCTCCTTGTCACGCTTTTCTCAGCGCCACCAAAAGACCCAGCACTGCACCTTTTCCCAGCCCAGAGGCTGCACAGCCAAAACCAACAAAAAGGAAAAGCTAAATAAACATTTCTTTCATCAAAAAGCTCATGGGTGAGGCCTGAAGCGTTGAAAGGTTTTATCTGCAGTGAAATCCAATGACCAAACCTAAATCTCTGCTTGGAAATGTTCCCTGGGGCGAGGCTGCCTCCACCCAAGAGCCAACAAAGCCCAGGCAGGACATACAGGATACACAGGAGCTTTCCATACCAGAAGTAGGATGGAGCTACGGGAACAGCTTCAGGCAGAATTACGGCATCTCCGGGTGAGTTATCCTGGAAAGCAGAACCAGGAGGGCAGGGAAATGCCAAGGGGGCTTTGGAAAGTGGCAAATCAACACCTGGCACGCTCAGAACCTACACACAGTAAAAATGCTAATGAGAAAGGCTGATGCACCAAAAGGGGAAGATACAGAAACATTCAGAGAAAGAGAAGTAAAAGCATAGAAAAGCAGGGCACAACAGAGTAGAGCCTCTTACAAATAGGCAAATGGGTTAATTCCTTACAGAACTCTATTTTCTTTACATATCTATTTGCTGTCTCTATGAAGTTTTCCTCAGTGGGCATCTCCTGGAGCTGCAAACTTCTTAACCTTGCTCTAAATCTCACAGGAGCAAAGATGGGAATTTATTCAAAGCCTCTACCTGAGATGATCCTGTGTCTGCTGCTTCATTTCAAGAAGCAAACGAGTTGTTTGTATTTAGAATGAGAACAATTTCCTCCCATCAGGCTGTCACAGGAGTTCAGTGCATCTTTTTTGCAGCGAGCTTGGAAAATGACCCAGAAGAGCTTTGGGGAGCACAAATAACACAGAGACATTCAAAGGATGCTGAACATCCCTATGCCAACTGCAGCTCACATCCGACCAGCCCCTTAATGCCAAGCATCCTCCTGACCTTTGCGCCTCCTACTTTTGAACACCTGCTCTAATTCTGCATTTTCTTGTAACACCAGCACACACAAACACATAAAACGCTGCTTGTATCTCTCCCAAGTTAATTATTATGCTGCACAGCCCAGTTGGTGCAACACCATGTCAGGAGTAGTGGGACAAAGAACTCTTCCTGTTGAAGGAAACATCTCATTTTCACCTCCAGCCCTCTGGGATTGCCCAATCCCAGCTTCACCCATTTGTTTTCCAAAATCCAAGATTCTCTATGAAGGAGAAAACTGTCTCTGCCTCTGTAGATGTGTATTCAGCTACCCTCCTTATAAGTAACCTCCCTATTTTATGAGCTCTGGCAAGACTATTTTCCCCTAACAAACTAGACCCATAGATACTAAATTAAAATTTTGACTGTTAGCTTGTCCTAAGTGATTCTTAAATACGTTGGAATGTAATAAAATGCTTATAATATAAAACTCTGGTAAAATTGGAGCACTACATGACAGAATCACGAGGGAAACAAGATGAACAGATGCACAGTAAAACAAACGCTGTCTCCATTACTGTCATTACAGAGACGTACAAATTGAGATTATTTCAGTCTCTTAATCTGAAATAAAAATTTCTATAGGTGTTCCCTCCATTAAGAGTATTTGGCTGCCAAAAATCTTGGTGCTCATCTGCAAAAGTCAAAGTCGATGTTGTTTCTTGCCTTAGTAACCATTCCCCACCAGTTCTAACATCCATTATTTCATTAAAATGTAATTATACTGACATTAGAGAGTCAATTATTGCTCCAAGCAGGGCAATCGTGCTCTGTAAGTCAGTGCTTCTGTTTTCCACAGACCAGCACTCCGAACCCCATGGAAGGCTGGTGTTTGTGCCTCAAAAACTCACCTGATACACTCGAATCCTTCAATCCCAGCCCACGCTGTTCTTTTAAGGAGCAATTCCTGAATCAGCTCAGTAACAACCCAAGGAAGGTTTGCTATTCCTGATCTGTTCATTTTCTTAACTACTGCACAGTACCTCAATAATACAAGCTTCATGTACCTAAACAATTGCATGATTCTATCCCCTACTCTAATAGTAAATTCCAGAACAGGAATTTCCAAGACTTCCCTAAATACTGTTCAACCTTCCATCCCATCAGTATATGAGGAATACCATCTTCTCTATCCAGTTTTTGTTCCATTACCAGGAATGCACAACACAGTGTGTCTCCTTATTTTACAGTGAAATGAGATTCAGCATTTGCTGGCTTTTTGTTAAGAAAACACACATCTGTAAATAAATCAGGTTTATGACTTTTAAAAGGTGTAATTTTCATTAGGATAAAGTAAGACCCAGCTGTGGTATTTTCCAACCAGTAGCAGAGCACCGTCTTGGAAGATGAATTCAGTTTCTTTTAGGTGTCTTCCCTGTTCAATGCATGATAACTAATATTGATCAGAGGGGTGACTAAAGCCTCAGACCTGGTACTGCAATGCAGTCTGGAGTTACAGATGTATTTTTAAACACTTTTAAAAACTTTTCTTCAGCCATCTGGCTGGTTTCAACACTGGCTGGGCACCAACAGCAATCACTGCTAGATTCTGTGTCTGCCACAGCAAGCAAATTGTTCCTGTGTGTCAAAGAGGGGATTGAGATAAAACCACAGTAACAGCTCATGCTTGAACTCAGAAGAAAGTTGAAGCACAACAGGTATTTCTAGAGATGAGGTGATTTGACTCATCAGGAATTTGGCAATACAACTAACGCAGCAATTGCCTCTTCTTGCAAAAGAATTGCACCATGTTTTTACCTACAGAGACTACTCAAGAAATCCATCGTCTCATCTAACATCACTGTGAAAAACTTTTCAGCCCAGCTTTTCAAGTGATGAGTTTACCACGTACAGGAAAACAACAAAACAAAAACCACTGTGCCAGGTATGTCCACCAACTGCAAAAAATTTGAAAACTAATTAAGCAATCTAAATAAGAAATCTAATTAACCATTTTATCTTCCAACTGAATCAAAGCTCCTACAAGAAATAGATGTACACTCACAAAAAATAGCAGTATTTTTGATTTCAAATATATATCGTGCACCAGAGTAAATACTGAGAAGAAAAACCGTGTATCCTAATAAGCATCCACATTTAGATACACGCACACGGGGGGTACTTTGAGACAATCAGCATTCAACTGAACAAAATATACTTCCAACAACAGCATTTCTCTATTAAATCCATGTTTATTGCTTAAGTTTTATCACAGTGGAGATTAAATTATGCTTAATCATCCGGTCAGTGCTTTTGTACCTTCTTTAATGCCAAAAACCCCCCACATTTTAAACCAAGTCATTCATACACTCGAAGTCTTCTCACCATCCCACCATTCATCGCCTCTGTGTGCTCCTGTAGTTGCCACGGGCTGCGAGATTGTAAAAAGGTATAGCTAAGAGGCTTATATTTATAATACCATTTTTTTCTTCAAGTATTCAGAGAGCAGCACAAGTAGCTGCCCCGCGTATTAGAAACATATCTGCACTGTTATTTATTGCTGTAGGACCGAGGCTCCTGATGGAATGGTGGTGAAATTTTGCATCACTGTGTATGAAGATGAGCTCAGCATCCCGTTATCATCCCAACTCCTCCCATGTTAGTGAGCAACACAAGGCAAAACAGGCTTCCATCCTTTCTCTTTCAGCCACGGGACCTCGAACTACAAATAAATAAAGCGTACACTCACAACGTGTGTAGTGCAAATTCCAAGTAAACAGAATGACATGGAAATAAAACTCATAGTTGCCAACTTTGGTTCAGCAGGGCAGCAATGATTCCACGCCCGGCATTCCCGCCCTCGGAGCACACACCACCGCCAGCGTCCCGTGTCGGCGACAATGATTGAAGGAGATTGTTGGAGGCAGGGAGGCCTCGGGGCCACCTCCGCACGCCGGGTGGCCAGGCCTCACCCCACACATCCCACCAGCCCCGGGCAGGACGGCTGGACACCGCCCGCGGCGCGGAATTCCTATTGGCAACTATGTGGAACATGGATTGCGTGGCCCAGACTAATAGAAGGTAATATTTCTGTTTTTCCAGATACAACCATTGAAAGAGAACATCTACAACATTGCGATTCAGAAAGAACTTAATGAGACTTAACAGGAAAGACATTCAACTCTGGGGGCGCGGGGGGAGCGCTGTGTGGGGGTTGTTCACTTTCAACAAACCCCAAGGAGTGGTTCGAGTCTGCACAGCTCTGGGCCATTACAAAACCTTCTGCACTAAGCACAGGGCTAGGTTTTTAAAAGTTCTTTTGTTGGTTTTTTTTTTTTGTTGCTGTTGTCTCACTTATTTTTCTTAATTATGCAAATCTACTGCCCACACAGCCGTATTTGGAACTGAAATAAGACTCCCTAATATTTTCGTGGCATAAATTCTGTATGCAGAGAAAGGCGACAAATAAGATTTTGTCTCAATTAAAGTTAGGACACACTGTAGACTTGCTCAGGACCCTTTTCTCCAAAGTACTGGCAGCGAGCAGAAGAGTCATGCAGCTTTATCAGTAAAACAAGTACATATTTTTGCCATTTTTCTTCAGTGCTCATTAAGATTATTTCTTCTTTTTTTTTTTTTAAACGTCTGTGTTCTCAGTCCACAACTTGCTATTTCTTGCATAAAGACTGGGGGGAAATCATTTGTGTTTTAAACAGCATTCTTCCACAACAGGTTGAACCTCCAACAAAGGAAACACAGAACTAGCACTAGAGAGTTCTCTCAGCTAAAAGGATGGATATATTAAAAGAATAAAAAAATAAAAGGGGAACACCTCTGCAAATAAGAACAAACCTCTCCTTATTTGGGACACACACATTGAGCTTTTAAAAACTGAAAATTCATAAATATGGTCATTGTATAGAACTTTAGAGAATTAAGGCCTCTAAAAATTTCAGTGCCAAAATAATCTCTGCATCAGTACTAAGAATAAAATATTTTCCATTTTAGGTTGTGCTTGCCTTTTTTTTTTTTTTTTTAAAGACTTCTTAGTTCCGTAGAATTTTGTCACATAATATTACATACTGAAGGGGAGTGTTAGAACTGCTTATTGAGGTTTTAAGTAGTTGTTAGACTAAGTTACAGCGATAAAATTCGATTACTGATCTGATTCATTACTACTTTACATGGGGCTGTTGGCTCATTTCACCTTTTTTTCATGCTTAATGTGGCCGTTTCTTCTATACTTGCCATTGGGGATCCCGTTCTGGTAGTGTCCATTAACAGCGCTATGTTTGTCATTTGACCAGAGATGTTTGCTCTGCTTGCAGATTAATTTTGTCATCCTGGCCAAAACATAGTAAAGTAAGGCAGCACCCACTAGTAGGACCAAGGCAATATCCAGTAAGAAATACTGAAACAGGGAGATGCTGTAAACAGCGGCACGTAGATGCTGGGCTCCGTTGTGGCGCAGGATGTAATTGATCCAGTACACAGTCCGGTTCACGGGGTGCCCAGGCTGGTCCTTGTGGATCTCCGACAGCCTCTGCGCCCGCTGCCGGTAGCTGGGGAAGGAAAGCAAACAAGGAAGAAAAGCAAAGCTGTCATCTCACGTCATTGTGCAACTGAATTACTGGACAAATGCACAACAGCGAGAAAGCTGGGTTTGACTTCGCGATAAACCATTTCCGCCTGGGCCTGGAGTTTCGCCCAAAACTTTCCGTTTTTCACCCCGGCAGCTGACCCTGTGGAATTCTTCCTCTCCTGCCTGCAGGGTCGATAGGTTATTTACACAGGACTTGCCTTTACACCAAGGATAATTGCACAAGAGGAAGGTGATGCAACTGATGTTATCAGGGTCCCTATCAACATCCCTCCTTCTCTACTCTGCTGCTTGCTCCTGACAGGATTCTCCTTTCCCAGAAAGACCTGGCTCCCAGGAAACCAAGAAGCATCAACAGCACTACACTCCAAAATTAGGGTTAGCCCAATTTATTGCCAGCTAACCCCTCAATCTGGATATGAGAGGTATTACTGGCCAGAACAGGAAAATAACACCTTAAATATGATTTTTAAAAAAAAAGTCATGGGACTTAGTCACTCTTTCTGAATATGTCCCCATTTTAGCTACAACCCAAACCATGCACATGTATCTTGCTCCAGGCCCTGCAGGCACCACGACAGCCAGACCACTCATGTGGAGTAATCAACACAGACACAGAAGGACCTTGGTCTGCAACACAGAATAAGTCAGGACAGGTTTGTTTCCATAACCTCTGTGCCCTCCACATGGCAACTGCTACAAAGAGCAAGTGAGACAATTGAGTTCTGGTGCTGAGCAACGAGTCCGGCACCCACACAGAAACCTCAGCTGTTGGGTAATCTTGGGAAATGGGACAAACATCCAGACTTGCCTCAACTGTACACACAAATAACAAAACACAGGTTTTTCCACTGCACAAAGGCTTCATATCCACATTTAACATACAAACAATCGCTCATTCCATACCTGGGATCATTAATAACTTTTACTAGGGCTTCATACAATTCACTCTCAGTCATGGTCTTCCAGTTCAGCAGTATTCCCATGCCTTTGGCCTGCACCCGGGTCATGGTATCGTAATGGTCTCCGAAGAGGGGAATGCCCACCACCGGGACCCCGTGGTACATGGTTTCAAAAATGCTGTTCAAGCCTCCGTGACTGAGGAAAGCTTTAATGTTAGAGTGACCTGGAACCACAAGAGGCATGAAGGTTACAAAATGCACTTTTTTAATCTCCTTTATATTAAGTTACTGAAGCACCCGGGTACAACAAATTTATCACCGCGTTTCTATGGCTGCAATTCAGGCAGATAAAAATTATTGCAGCTTGTTCTGAAGTTCTCCCTAAACCCACTCTGCTGAATTCCTCATGCATTAAATCATTTCCTTACACACTGAGAGGGAGCAGCCAAAGCAAAGAAAATTCTCATGTGTATGAGTTGTGTAAAATGATTAATGGAGTAATTAATATGCATTGCCTACTCCCGAGTAGCTGCAGGTGGTGACTCCAGCAGGTTTAGCAGTACACGTGAGCGAGGGGGAGCATGGCTTTGTAGGCAATACAACTTTTTTAATGGCAGGACAACTGCTGTCACACTCTCCCTAAAGCTTCACATGCCTTACTTGAGGTTAGCAAGACCTGACGATCACAGCAACAGCCTCGTGTAATGGAAAAAGCAGCCTGCCTCAGAGCAATCCTGTAACCAAAACAAATCTACCTGCTTTAGGAGTCATCTGCCTAATCACTACGCTGAGGGAAATTCTCCAGCTCTCACACACACTGATGCTTAATGCACTCATCAGCTCCCACCGGAGCTGTTCTGGGAACACAGGAACATCCAGGTCCCCCAGAAACAGTCAAATATTCTGTGGCCTCTCAGATCTGCAAGGGGCTCAGATACCCTTTGACAGGGAAGGGAAAGAAAAATAAAATATCAAGTTTCATCTCCCCTTGAGAACCTGGAGCACCTCAGTTCAACAGAAAGATTATCAGCTTGCAACATGTGCCCAGGTTCTGGTAGAGCTTTCTTCGACAAAAGTAACTTCATAGAACAGTATTTACAGACTCCTGAAGCTTATTCTGATGCTATGTGAACATAGCCCAGTTTCATGACTCTTCCTTGAACAGTGTTTGAACTTAAGGAAAACATGAATTCGTATCAGGGAAAGACAATTAGCAGAGAGGTATTCAATTCTGTTTGCCTTTTCTAATTTAATATTCCTGCCCCGTGTCTTGCATGACAGAAATTATCCTGGCTTTATAATAACTGCTAATTCAGTAGAATATTTTTGAAAGAACAAACTGAACTCAAGGGAGCATAAGCAATAAATAATGGTGACAAATGGAAACAGATACTCACCCAGGAGGTCATTTTGTGGTAACCATTCGATCAGCTTGGTATTGTTGCCTAAATTCCTTGGTTTGTTTCCTGAAAACCTAAACCAGTAACATCAAATGGAAACAGTTATCAAACCGTCCAAAATGACTACTAAAGGACAGTGTTTTGTTCATTAGAGAGGACTGAAACTGTAACTTCAGAAAGAATTGCCTACGCACATCCAGTTAACCAAGACATACATCGTTACAACTGGCTTGTACTTCTGTGTGCTGAAAAAAGACTCAGTGATTTATGCTCAGTTACATAAAAGCAGATAACTGTTACTGGTTTGTCCTCCCTAACCAGATGGGCATAAAGAACAACAAAAATCCCTTGATTTAGCATTGTGACATTAAGACTGCCAAGCAGCATTCACCACATTTCTGTCCAACACACAGGTCCCTGACCTGAGGAACAAAAACCAAACCCCACATCCCCAAAAAACTCCAAGTTACATCTGGCTGATGAACAAATACCTACATTTTAATAGAAGGCTTCAAATGAAATTGTCAGGTTGGCATTAAAAAAAGCTATCCTCAAGAAAAATCCTCTCGATTTATTTACTACAAAAAGGGGATGCTCCCTAAAGATAAATATTCCAGGGAAAACATAATAAAAGGAGAGAAGAAAAGCAGTAATAAATTTGGATTACTAATTGGAAGCCAAGCAGTGTTGTAGGGCTCTTAAGAAAACTGTAACTCTACCCCAAACAAAAACTGATGCAACCTTCACAACAGCTTCAGTGCCAAAGCCTGGAAAATTCCCATTTTTCTGTTCATTAGTGGGGTTTGCTCCTTGAACTACACACAGCAGTGAGGACACTCCCTAAGAGATGGTGGGGAACAGGCCACCAAAACTGTTAATACAACTCAAGAGCGTGGCAGGGTTGTGAGACACCCACGTGAGATGTAAGGCACTGACTATCTGGAAAAAAAAAATGGTTCACATGAACGCCACCAAATTATATCAGCAATGCTTGACATGAAGCAGAGCTGACTAAACAGTTTTCGGATTTTTATGGGGAGTTGAGAGCACCACTCAAGATGTTTTTAGAACTGAGAACGCTTCTTGCTGATTCTGACTCCTGAAAATTTCTCTTCCTTCAATTTCTCACAGAAGAACAAGCAAGCAGGAAAATCAATAATGAAAGCCTGTGTTTACACATAAAAGAGGAGAAGGGCCCTAAAAAAGTGAGGAAAAGAGGGAAGAAGAAAGAAAGTGGAGGATTTTCATCATCAGGATTAATTCTCGAGCCCTGGGGTAGTTTCCTCAACAAAAATAGCGACAGTATGTCCTAAATGTTATCATCTTAGCCTGTTTTCACTGTCCCCAATCCTTGCAAGGATATCAACTGGGCCTAGGAGTGTAACCCACACCTTATTCTGCCTCAACAATAACTGCTTCTCCTTGTTACCACGATATTGCAATGTTTTCATGCCGCGTGTTTTTCAGGAGCATCATATTGTCTGTGCCACCTAGGCAACCTCAATTCCAGCTTCTGCAACTCCAGCAGGAAACAAGCATGCTCCAAGCCACCCCAAGTTCCTCCAACACCACCCTCACCTCCAGATAACCCTCTGGGGCAGCCTGGCCAGGGCATGTGCCAGCTTATTGGCGATGTCTTCCGACAGGTACTTCACTCCAGCGCCGAAGGAGACGAGGACAAAGCCGTTCTCGTGAGCGCCATTCACCCACGCCTGGAGATCCTGTGGAAACAAAGTTCACACTGAGCACTGCAGAGGCAAAGCACAGGAACAGTAAGGAAAGGCAGCTTAGAAAGAGCAGTTGTCGGTGACTTTGTTGCTTCAGAAGCCAAGTTTCGCAAATCCCAAATAATTCTAGAAGTCACCAAGAACAATGGCTCATGATTCAGAATCCAGGGCACAGGCCACCAACAGCAAAACCTTCCGTGTTTGTTTTAGCTTCAGTATTAACCACCAGTGGCTTAAGACAATTTGTCCCTCCTTAACTGATCAGTTGGCACACATTCACAAGTTAACAGGCTGCATTTTAACTCAGCAAAGCATAAACAGATCCATCTCATAGTATCAGCTTGGAAGCCCTGCACAGGAGAAGTGTGAATGAAGCCTGCGACTCAGCTGTGTCATTTCTAGCCTTCAGGAAAGTGAGAGGGCTTCAAAAGCCTTGCTTCGCTTTCATTTATATAAAAAGAATAAACACAACTTGAAAGAAGCCAGAGCATCCAAAAACACTCTCAGCTTCTACTGCTCAAAGAGTAAAGAAAAATGTACCCTTTACTTTTTAAAGCATAGGTTTAAATTCTGGGTTCTTCCTAACACAACTGTTGGCAGTGGAAACAACAACAAAAAAATATAAGTCCTACCACTGACATATCAGTCGGATGAAGAATATCTTCTGTTTCTCAGGATATGGTTTAATTCTAGTCTCGTCAAGTTAAAGTACAAGCCTGCTCAACACCAGTCCAGCAATAGGAAATGAGCAAAGAGAAAATGAAGAGCCATGCTCACAATGTGCCTCTTGTCCTGGTAATAAATAGGAGGGCAGACAGTAATGGAGTAATGCCGTGCTATCGTACCCGAGCACAAAATCCAGCACACTGCACTGGGGGTTGTGCACTGCTCTCTGCTATAAAGCAAAAAAGATTTCCATTTTCTTTAAAATCCACAGCTTGTCCTTTTCCAGTGCACTCTTTTCCTTTTTTATTCATGTGAAGGGAGAGGGAGAAGGCAAAGGAGGGGAAGTGGCTGTGACCTGCCTCGAAGCTGAATCATTTATTAGGGGCTGAACTTCTGACACTAAAGTTTCCAAGTGGTTTTGTGATTTATTTAAAGCTTGTCCTTGAATCTTACTTCAGGACCTAAGGCATACTGCAAATGTCATTATATTATAGTCACTGTAGTGCTTCAACTAGTTACGTCTTGAAGTATTTCCCATCGGCTACTTAAAGCTAAGGAGAGAAGAACTTTTTGTGGGCTCTAGGACAAACCATGCTGAAAAGCCCAAAATTCACAGGCCCTGGTCTTCACAGGGCACTCACCCAGCCAGAGGGGCAGATTCCTGGAGGTTTCCAGAGCGCCTCCTTGCTGCCACCTCCCTGATACAGGTGCTCAGGAAGCCACAAACAACACAGTTGTGCTGGTTCTCAAATATACAAACATGGCAGACCTTGTCTGGGATGCAAAAGTCAGGGCAGCCTTGCAGCAGCATCTCAAGAGAGCCAATTTGAGCCTCTTCAGAGACCTGCTTAGAGGAATACCACGGGACACAGATCTAGAAAGAGAGGTTCAGGAGAGGTGGTTGATGATCCAGCTCTACTTCCTCCAAGCTCAAGCATGGTCCATGCTGATGAGCAGGAAGCTAACAAAGGCAGCAGGGAAGATTAAAAAAAACTCCTGGTAAGACTCAGATGTAAAAAGAAAAAGCATGTATGAGTCAGAAACAGGGACAGGTGGAACATCCAGGCACTGCCTGAGCTTGCAGGAATGGGGTTTGGGAAGCCAAACCCAAACGGGACAAGGGACCTGGTGTCAAAAAGTTCAAGGTGCTTCCTGCTTTCTTCATTTTAGCCTTTATTGGTATGGCCTTTGGCAATCCCAGGCCCTCAGACCAGAGAGAAAGACTAAATAAACTGGACATAGACTACTTATATGATAGGATGCACCCAGAAATGCCAGGTCTCTGGAAACTGGTGTGGAGTGGTTGGGGAAATGGGGTGAAGAGCAAGGGTCACTTGCATTTTTAGAGAGGAGAACCCATGGAGTTGTCTGCTCAGCCTCAACTTGATCCCTGGAGAGTGATGGAGAATAATCCTGGATCATCCTGGCATCAGAAGGTCCTACCTGTGACTACTCCTCCTTGGCCAGACACGTGGTTTCTGCTGCTAGAGATGAGCCTGTTCTAGCTGAGAACTAGCTCCCAAGGCCACTGCTCCTCTGTGCTTAGTGAGGAATTCTGTGAGATTCACAGATCTGATGTATTCACACACTACCAATTACACTTCATTATATAAGCACAGAGGAGGTATAAATATTTCCTTGTAATGGAATTTCTAAAACAGCATTCAAAAAATCCCCATGTATAATAAAAAACAGCTGCTAAGTACTTACGATTTTATGTAGAGGAATTTAAAAAAAAGGAACTTTACTATGTCACCTACAGACTTTTGTATTTTGTTGTGCAGCAGCAAAGCAACCTGCTCTATGTTATCATGGTGGTTTCATAGCCAAGCCTCTCTAATCCTCCCCTTTGAAGGTAATCCCACTGCTTCAGTGGGACATAACATGGACAAAGGTGAATTTAAAATCTTGACAGGCAACACAAGATCCTACCATCAGGCTCAAAGCACAGGATTTGTTTGTGATATTAAATAGGATTATATTAATAAAATAACTGGAATACAAAATATAACAGTTTGTATCAACAGAACCTTAATATCCAGACCAATGCTGAATGATGCGTGGCCAAAGCAGAAGCAGAGAAACCTGATGTTGTCCTTTAAGTTTCTTTTAGAATGCTAAATTAGAAAGAATGTAATTAATTCCTCAGACAGGGTTAAAACTGCCCAGTGCCAGCCTCGGGAAGATCCAGAGAGTTTCATCTCAACTTGCTGGATTTTGACATCAACTGAAAGGTTCTTTCCCACCCCAGATTATACTTATGCTTTACGTGGTGCTGTTAGCAAGAGGAATTGCATACCTGCCTTCTGACCTGCAGCCCCTTTCCAATCCGCTTCCCCAGAGGGGTGCTGGACATCGCTACTGTGCATGGGCTGCAGAAAATCAACTACAGACTTGTCAGGACGAGGGCTCTTCCTGCAAACATCTGTGTAATTCCTGGCATAACACCGCCTTGATTAAATGGGATCACTAAATATGTAGGGAGCTGTGTAAAAATTAGGCAAAGGAAAACCAGGGAACTTACATTGCCTCCTCATAGAGTTCCTCAAGTTGGTGATCTGGATGAGTCCATTATTCTCAGGTTCTTTAAGCTTATTATAATTATTTCTGTGACAGCTTTTTAGCACAGAATTTCTAAACAGAAGATCAAGTGAAACTGAATCCAAGTGAGTGGCATTCCCAGGCCTTTGGTTGGAAGACAGATCTGAATCTCCTGGTACAATTAGCTGGGCCATGGCACAAAGCCTCAGTATTTTCTTGTACTTTGCCTGTTCTTTGCATAGTATACAAGATGTATACCCACAGCAGACAAAGAGCAGGCTGTGCTCCTGGCACGTCTCTGAAAGGGACTGAACACTTAGACAGCACTATGACTGTGGCTATGTACGGTGCTTTAATTCTGACATGTACACTCCTAATGTTCACAAAAGAGAACACTGGAGCAATGCTCACAGAACTTGAACATTGGAAAAGCCCACATTGATACCACAGGACAATTCTGTTTGCCTACAACTTCAGCAGCCTTCAGCACTTTCCTACCTTTCCACTCTCTAGGGCTGTGGTAGCCCAAACAGCCCCCACAGCGGCCTCGATGAACGGCCACCCACTAAAAGCCCTCAGAGACACCCAAGCTCATCCCCCACGAACTCACCCCTTTCTTCCCCTTAAATCCACTTACACTTTTGACCTCTAGCACATTCTGCCCTGGCGATCTAATTACGCTCTGTATGAAAAGGCACTGAGTCAGAATGAGTCATTAGAGCTGCCCTCATTAAAATCAGCGTTCCCTGATCGGGCAGCACTTCACGGCTCCTGGCTTGCAGCACAGCGACCTCCTTTTGCCCACTTGAAAGGATTTTCAGGTTTCCTATAAACTCAGGATGATTCTCTTCTAACACAAGGAAAGGAAATTACCATTTTGGAGGTCTAACCTACAGGAAAAAAAATCGAGGGAGGGAGTTTGTTGCCTGATGAGCTGCTTTGAGCCTTCCTCAAACTGGTTCAAACTTGAACCAAGCACAGACTGGAGAAGTTAATTGAAACTTAACATACACATCATCAAGACATGCACTCGTTCAAATGGCTCTCTCTCTTTCAGTGCCTGGAAGAGAACACCTAATCCTTTCCCTCATCCCCAAATATCAGTACTTTTCAGATTCTCTTTAAACTGAGGCAAGGGCTTTTCTTTTTTAAGTCCTAGCACAGCAAAGAGACAACATTGCTTCGTTGAGGCTACACTGCCAACTTGACAAACCTAGCGGTGACTTAGAAACGGGGATCTGACTTTTCCCTTCCAAACCAGCAATCAAACCGTAAGGAATTATAACCCCCAAACCTCGAGGAACTTGTACAGCAAAACCCCCAATAGGAATTCTAATAAAGAATCAGATCAGACGCTCACAGAGCTTGTGTACATCATGTCCATTCCAAGTGTGGGCCTGGCAAGTCTAACACAGCACATTCGCATTCCGAACTGAACTTTGAACAACATTTTCGAGCTCAGTTTTGTGTTTCATCCAGTTACAGCTTTCTAGACATTCATAATAAAGTATCACCTAATACATATATTGTAATTAATTCAAATTTTCACTTAAATGGTTTAAAAAATAATCAATTATGCAATTATCACCTAATGTCTACGTTATTTACCATTTTCACTGAAGTTATTTTAAAAAATTAACAAAAAATGCATTCTAATGCATTAAGTACTCAAAGGACCTCTAATTAGAAGACTGTGCCCAACCCTGCCAGGTCTCTGCTTGTTTCCATGTAAGTTCTGTGCAAATTCATGTCCTTTGGGAGAAATAGTACAGGACTCTGTGCTTGCATAGGGAGATTATTGATCTGTGCTGTACTATAGGAGCGAAGGGGGAGGAAAAAAGAAATAAAATCCATCTTTTGACCAGTGTGAGACAGGAATGCTATTGTGCCAGCCCCACTGTGTGGGCTTTGTTCTGCCCGGTTTTCTAATTAGCCATTCTCTGCAGGCCCCGGTGCTGAACACACAGCTGTGAGCAGGGAGTGAGGGCCCAGCTGGCACTAACCAGTGGTGCCTAATACTGAGCTTTGTTTCAGATAAACAAAGTGCACAAATACAAACATAAGCGGGTGTAATATCCGAAGCTTTCCCTGTTCAGCTGCTCGATTCAAATGTGCAATAGCACAAACGCCTGTTCTTTGAATATGGTTGCAAACCACCCTTTCCCCAAGGCAGAGCACAGGCATCCTATGCAACTTCTACAAAATGCTACTTAGAGCAGACAAAACCAGGTCTATTTTAAAATAGGAAGCCACATTAAGCCTCCATCTTTAGAAAGGAGATACTTGCTGATAAACAAACAGAAAGGTATACAGTCCATTGTGAGTGTCCAAACATTTCTGCTGTCCTCTAAATAGCACTCCTCTCAGTATTTAAATTCTATATTAATGCATTTTTATTTCAGATTTTACTAACACAACATACCATAACAGGTGGTCTAAGGTCATACAGGTGCCCTTATACAACCTTTCTTATCACAAAGGAAACATGATCATATCATATAACCTAAAAGTTATAAAAACCCATCATTCCACAGCAAACCCAGAGCAACTATCACTTCAGGCAAAGTAAGCTGCTTGTATTTACTTGCCATGAATTTTTAAGTCAGTCTAGAACCAAAAATAGGAGTTTTTATTTGCTCAGAGCAGCAAAGGACACAGAACATCACAGGGAACAGCGAGGGCATGAGGCAGAGGATGGAGTCAGCCTCCCTGACTCCACACATCCAGCTGCTTCTGCTGGCTCTGCATCGCCCGGCGCCTTGGTCACAACTCCGAAGGTTATTTTCCACTGACTGAACTCCTGCTTTTTAAAAACTACAGCTACCAGGCAAAAGTGATTCTCCCATTTTATCAGGGCTTGCTCCTTTCCATATCATCCATCTTAATTAAGTTCTTAGTTCAATTAAGAGCAGCCATGCGGCTCCCAATGAGGACAGGATCCATTTGAGCCCCCCATTTCCCTTGGCATTAATAAGAAGTTATTGGTTCTCTTCCCTGGGCTTTATTAACGAGACCTACCATACAAAAAGTACATGTAGTTCATATTCACACTATTTTCTCATATTTTGTAATTCATATTGGAGTTAACTTACAGAGTAAGGTAACTCCAAAAACAATACCTTGGGCCCATTAAGGAAGCATACTCAGATTCTGGCATTAGACTAAATCCCTTTCTTCTTGCTGGCTAAAAGCCACCCTAACAGCTGGGAAGAAAACTCTAATGATCTGAACTGTTTGCTATCAGGACCCCAAGCAGTACTAAGTACAGTCACCACCTATTAATGTAACAATGCTGTTAAGCTTTTCAATATTACACACAGATTCAGCCCTGCTGAAATACAGATGACTTTTTCCTTCCACATTTCTCACTGATTATTTAGTGTTCATATATATACATTGTGTATCTGCCTTCTCAAAATACACTGGGTATATTTAAAAAAGTCTTTAAAGCCTTACAAAGCTTTCCAGTGCCTAAAATGTTGTATTTTCTTATCCCTGATTTTACTGCCTTTTCCCATTTAGCATCCAACAGGGACAGAGCGTTTAATTCCATTTAACCTTAGAGAGGAATAAAACTCACACTCCAAACCAGAGTCAGGAAATGCAGTCCCCCAAGCCTTTGTCTTTGCTCCCAGACCTGAGCCCCCTCTGGAGTTGCAGGCATATCCAGTGAAGCTCTGGGAACACGCTCTACCCAGAGCTAGAGGTCAACCAGGAAAGTGCCATGCAAGGACTTCCCTGATGCAAAAATCCATTACTCACCAGACCTCTGGCAAGCACCCTGGGAAAGCAACCTTGCCTTTCCAGTGAATGGGAGGAGTGGAAAATGAGGAGCTTGCCCTTCAGGAGAGGTTATTAAAATCACTGCAGAGAATAGCGGATGCAGCAGAGGGATCCTCATATCCCGGGTTCCAATTAAAAACCTTGCTGGCATTACCCCACAGGCAACGTTCTGTTAAAAAATATCCAAAAAAATCACCTTCCTAAGCATGAACTTGCAAGCATGCACAGAAAAGTTCATGATTATCAAATGTAAATGCAAACCAAGGTTTTACCAAGCCTCCCATAGTCTCTGTAGCTCCCTATGAAGCAAAAAACTCTACAGGAGTTAAGAAAAAACACTATTAAGTATGGAGACTAGTCTTACTTATCTGTCTACAGAACATGGGGTCAAATTAAATTGTAGATAATACAGTTCAGAAGAAAATGGATAAGAAGATAAATTTTAAATACAGACCCCTGTATTACAGATACTAACATATGCCCCGCCCATAAACCTACGTGATAATCTCATTTAGGTGGGAAATTTTGTCTGTCACTGTGCTAGTATGATACCTGTGCTCCGTGGATGGTAAGAGATAGAATTCTAACCTGCAGCTTTAAGTCCTTTAATCTAATAATTGTAACTACTTCTTCATTTTCCTCTTAAGATAAAATAGCTTTTCTTTCTTCCTGGAGTTCACCCTCTCCCTTCTCTTTTTTAATGATTTATAAATACATGTACAGTGTATATATATATACACAATACTCATATTTTTATATTATATTTAGATAAGCAAGCCATCATTCATCACCATTTCTATGAAAAGCCTAAGACAGCTGGCTTCTAAGCCTGTGTAAGACCCACGTTCTTCACCCAGACTCCCCTTGGTCAGGGTGAGCAGCAGAACGCACTGCCTGCAGAATTCCCGCTGTGAACAGTTCAGGGAGATGCCTCCTCACGAAGCCCTTGCTCCAGACACCTCACCCCCAAAACACGGTATTAGCCATAAACAAATTATCCACTTCACCTTTAAGCAACTAGGACATCTGAAAAGCTGTCTTGATTAAAGACTTCTTTTTTCAAGTCAGTAATATTAATAATTGGGCTTGCTGCTTGTAAATGTCAAGTTTTGAGCGCATCCCAACTTCTCAAATAATAGGAATATGGTAGCCAAACTCAAGGATGTTCCAAACACCCCAGGAAAAAAGAATGGCCTTTGAAATAAATTCTTATCTTCTGTTTTATGTTATAAATGGAGAAACATGGGAAGAACATTAGCTCATTATTTGTCCTCTACGGAGGTCACTCCTCAGAATTTGGAACTGACACTCAGTTAAACCACTGCTTGTTACCAAAGTGAATACATCTTGTTAGTTTGTGTGTTCCAACACGAACATGATAAATTAGTATTTAAAACCACAAAGCCTACTTACAGTAGTAGCTTATTAAAGCGGGGGGTTTTTTTCCGTATTAATAAATATAACAAAATAACTTCTGTTGCTTTTAGCTTTCACCATCGGACCGATCCAACATCTAAGGTCTGGAACTTTCATTTTCCAATCCCAATACAAACGACTACTTGAACTCAACAAATAACTACCCTGGACTGTAATCCATGACCCAAGTAAACTTGCTTTTTGATGGACAGCACCGGCTCGCTGAAGGTTTGGTGCTGCTTTGTCAGCTCATGGGATGCCAGCTTCATGTCTGGCATGTGCATCTGGAAGGCCTGCCTTCCTCACAAGTTGAACTGGAGATACTTAACCAAGCTCCAAAATCAGCCCTGCGTCCTTTTCCCTGCATCTTGCGCTAAACAGGCAGATGCTGAGTCACATTTCTCCCCAAATTCAAAATGCAGCAGTACAGCAGGAATGGACACGGTTCACCAACCCAGTCCTACTGAGGCAGCCGAGACTGGAGGCTACAGTTTTAGGACTGCGGGTACCTGGAGAGGGAGAGCTCAGGCAATGCTTTCCTGTGGATCAAAACATCAAATACTGGGGGGGAAGAAGCTTTATCTAAAATATATTTCAGAGCCAAAATACATGGTCATACAATTCAGTACAGAATTTACACAGTGCTGCATCACCTCTATCATCCTTAAAAGACTTTATGCCTCCCCAGCTGACAATTGCATGCATTTTAGAACAGCTCTAGAATTCCTTCACATCACCAGAAATTTACTGTCCGAACAGCTCTGTAAGAACTATTCCCTGGACTTTAAAAATAATACTAAAATGATGGTGCTATGCCATGCGCAAAAATCTACTGCTACACTCTGCGAGGGCTTATAGATGTGTCCTTGAATCTGAATGAAGGAGAAAAGCCAGGTTTAAGGAATAAAACATCTCTCGATTCTTCCACCTCATTTTCAAGATAAGTACCAGTATCAGCTAACACACCTAGTAAACATACAGCTGTCAGCAAGGCTCAGAGGGGCAAAAACCCCCCAAAAAACAAAACACTTTTTAGTGAAGATATTTCAAAGCCACCAATTTGGTACACAGAATTCGATCTGTATAATAACAAGCTCAGATAAGAGATGTCCAGGGAGGAGCAAGGAAGTTCCTGTAATTATCTGTTGACAGCTGTGGCTGAAAGTACAACTTATTACTCCAAAATGAGAACACCCTCCTCTGTAGCATAAATTTAGTTTACTCATGGACTGAGTATTTCCCAAGGCAGCTGCTTTTGTAGCACCCCTCAGCTTCCTGCCCTGATTCAGGGACATATCTTATCAGGCTGATGAATGCCTAGTACGCATGAACCTGGTCACAAGGTATAAATGCCAGAGCAGAGGTTTCCCCGTTGTTGCTTAAAAGGGTGTTCCTTTAAAAAGCCAGCTGCGTTCAGATCCCTCTGGAGAAGTGTAGTGAGGAAGAGGCAGAGGAGCCTTTTATTTTCCTAATGGCCAATGACAGTTATCTGAAAAATACTGCCAGGGAACACCATACCCTTGATAGTTTAAGTCACTGATGACCTCAAGGACTGATAACCAGTCTGTTTCTTGCTTTTCATCTTTTAAGGCTAATTCCGTTCACGTTGTCCTCTATATAATTCAACAGACGGTTTTATGAGTCAGTACACAAATCCTGGACTCTGCACCCATCACCCAGAAGTGAATAAAAGTTGACATGCACTTGGGAGAGTCACCTTAACCATCTCCTTGTCTTTTACTGAGCAGCACAGCACACTTTCTGCAAGAAGCACCTTCTAAACCCAGTTTAACCAGTGAAAATGTCACCCTGGCTACCACAGAGGACAACAAGGATTGCCTACGCAGAGCTTTGCAAAGCGACTGTCAGCCCTCCCATCACGGCAGATCGGAGTGACAGGGTACGCTCGGCTCCTTCCGACCGCAGCGGGGATCCGAAGGGGGAACGTGCCACCCTCAGGCATTGCAGCCGCTGCCTGCCACCGCGTGCACAGGTGACGCCGACCCTGCCGGGCCAGGAAGGGAGCCGCAAGGCACCGCAGGGAGCCGGGCAGAGCCGTGACCTCCAAAGGAGCCGCTGCTCTCCCCGCTGGCTCCCCCTCCTTGGCACGCCGATCACTGCGACTTCCCGAGGGACACTGCGCCAAGCGCAGACCGACACCGGGGCACTGCCTGCGAAGGAGAGCGGGGAGGAGGATCGGAGCCTTCCCGAGGCATCTGGGCAAAGCTGCAACCCAAAGCCACGCTCGCAGCGCGTGTGCCACAGCCAGGGGCTGCAGCGTAATTGCTACAGAGCTCAGCAGCAGCTGAAAATCATGCTTGACACAAGCTAACTGCAGGATCAGCAGGGAGGACGTGCTCCAGGATCGAAATATTAATGCAGATGGGACAGCAAAGCTGGGTCAGTTTATGTATTTTGATATATACATAAAAAATATATTATATTAACACAGATGACAAGCAAAGCTGGGTCAGGTTTGTTTCCCCTCACACACACACTGTTACATGACATGAATATTCAGCACCCACTGCTACGTGCTACCTTTAAAGCTGCGGTTTTCTAACTTTCCTTTCAAGAAGTTGAAGGAACAGGTGCAGAATCTGAGCAGCCACAAAACAGAGCTGTCCCATCCCCTGGAATGAAAGAATGGCCACCCTGTAACACCTTAAACGATCTTGACCTTTATCTCCTCATTGACTGCTTAATTGTTACTATCTGCCTCTTAAGATACTACTTATTAACAGAAAGCAAGAACTTTTAACTTATGTGTAGGCATTCTATTATGGTTAAACTATTTGCTTATTTTTAGTGAGGAGGGAGAAAAGGAAAAAACCATTGACAACACAGGGGTGCCACTACTGAGGTGCCCAGGTATTCTGAGCAGGTATTTTGGACTTGAAAGGACACTCCTGATCTTTTTTTCCCAATACTTCCCTAGCAGACAAAGTGGACTAGGCTACTTATTCGCAGTTTTGTTGAGTTCAAGAGACCTGAAAGACTTGTAATGACAGCTTTAGTGGGCAAATTTTAGTTACTGTGTCCAGCTACACACTCGCCTTTTCTAATCATCGTCCCTGGAGAAGAAAATTCCTTGAGAGGGCTCCTGAAGCATCACCAATTCCAGCCCAGCACAGAAACATGAACTAGCTCTGCTTCTGGCTCACCTTAATGCACCAAACTAGAAGCCGCAGAAAATAAATTAGCCGAGGCTGCTGCCTTGGAGATGCAGCGAGAGCAGAGAAGAGCTGCAGCACTCGCTCTCTGCACTGGCAGCTTTCACCTGCCAGGACAGAGGGACAGTTGTGAATTTCATCGAACTGCTCAGCAAACACAAACTGATTGCCCAATAATTTACCTACAATACACACCAGGGGGATATGTGTGACAACTTAGGCACGGACAAATTACAGGGTAAAAGATGAACGTGCTCACTTGGTCCCTCTCTCACGTTCAGTGAAAACTCGTACTTTGAACATTAAGAATGAATTGCCTGATACAACTGAAAAGAAGGTAAATAATGTCTCAGCTCACAGATAATTATAGGTAGTTTCTTTCCCCTGCTGTAATAACTATTTGCCACCATGCGATCGACCTACAGGTCTTTTTCAAGGTCACTATCACTCTTGTTGCACTAAACATAAAAAGACACACAACAGACAACATTAGCCTATTGCCCAAATTGATTGTGCAAATACCTTTTTTCTCTTACAGAAAAAGAAAACATCAGTCTGGAAAATGAAGAAAAAACTCAAGCCAGCCAGCAAAATTTTTCCTGGAGGGAATAGGGATGAACTTTTAGACAGCCCACGGGTACCTTTAGTCTGCTTTCTCAGGATACCTGACCCTTCCTTAACACAAACACAGCGATGCACACATGGAAAGAACCAGTTAGAAGCAGCACTGCTATGGTCATCTCTGATGACACCCTGGAGGACAGACATTAGCACTTTTCATACAAAAAGCAAAGGCTGAAAGAGGCATTTTAAGAAGCAAAATTGTTGAGCACTGCAGGTCTACCTACACGTTTTTATCATCCAGCCAGAAGCATCCATTCAAAATCACCTCCAATTCAAGATCTATTTGTTTATGTACACACAAACAGAAGTGTAAATGACACGGTTTTCTGTGAGATTGCTCTGCCTGTCACGCACCACTGTATTGCTCAACAGAGGCATTCTTAGGTATAACATACCAAAGATCACTGAAGTAATCAAACTTAATAATTAATCTGTGCAGGATTTCTGGAGTCAGTCCAGTCACTATCACTGTTTCAGTCTGAAGTTCAGTACCTGATGGCCTGCACGTGCACAGTAAAAATTCATATCTGAGTGCAGCCATAGTGCCATTTATGTCAACTCTTATCTCCATTTCTCACTCTGTACAGTTTTTTCATGCTTATATACACGTAATCTTAAAGACACTATCAAACCTAAGGGAGGCATAAAAACAAATACCATAAAACCACCAATACCATGAAATTACCTAGTATAACCTACTAGCAGGCTTCTTTAAGCATAAACAGTATTCATCCATTCTCCCTTGTTTCCATTGTTGTTAAACCATGTTTGCTTAGAAGCTACTGATGTGATTTCCAAGACAGAGTGCACTGTCTTTCACCTCTAGTGCACCATTAAGCACCTCACTCAAAAGCAAAATACTTCCTGCATCCACAAAAGATTCATTGGGTTGAATTTGTGACTAGCAGTTCCCCTCACCACCACATGAAGTGACTTCCAGGGTATATTTCACCAAGCAACACTGAACAGGTCCCATCTGAAAATGACTGCTTAAAAACTGTCGTTCATCACACGAGGTCAAGCAGAAACCACAGAAATTACTGTAAAACTCAGCAAACCTTACTTCTGGCAGAGGGCTGGCCGGCTTCGTTAGGATTCCTCCCACATAAACAACGTTGGGTAGCGTAGGTCTCGGAAACTCCAGTGCTACATCAGTACAAAGCATCCACAGGCTGGATCCATGGACCAAGTCATACATGGACCGTTCTGGAAGAACCTTGTGTTTCTGCATTATCCTTTCATATTTTGGCAGAACCAAAAAACTGACTCCAAATCTTGAAATAAGATAAACAACAGTATTTTTAATCCTCTCAAATAGGTTCATGTGATCTGTGAGCAGCGAGTTAAATTCTGGAACGTAGGACAGGGGAGCTGGAGCGCCCACTTCTGCTGGATACCAGAGGCCAGTGGAAAACACGGCATATTTAACCCCTAAAAGATGGGCTATAACAAATCCACACATCTCATTGGGATCTACCAGGAGCAGGTCAAATTTTTCCTGTTTGAGGGCACGCATGAGGTTTCGGTTGCCAACAATCATGTCACAGTTCTTGGAATAGTGGTCCAGGATATCAAACAGTTCGAGGGCAGTCAGTCTCCCCGAGAAGATACTCCTCATCTTGGACTGGAGGAAATCATCCGAGGTGCTGCTGTTAAAGATCCCTGGGTAGCGCTGAAGTGTGTAGTGATTAGATGGAGGAATCTCTCTGCCCTCAGAGAGGAGAAACACTGTCTGGTGACCTTGGTCATGCAAGGCTGAGGCCAGAGTCTTGAAAATATAAAGATGGCTTTCAAACATAATTGGCGGCACAACAACAATTTTGGCAGCCCTCGCTATCCCGACAGCACTCCACAGGAGAATGAAGGCTGGAGTGTACGGCTTCATAGCTGAAAGGAGAAATGAGAGCGTTACACCACAGACAACAAGACTACATTTTGCAGTTTAAGCACACCAACCACCCTTTTGTTAGCATGGGTATGAGCGTTTCCACTACAAGGTCTTGTCTGATAGCTGCCCACAGGCTTCAAGTTGTCCTCCTTCAAGCTGCAGCTCTCTATTCTGATTTCAGCATAACATTTTCTGGGGTTTTGTTTTCACGTAAGCTAACGGGATAGATAAAACAGAGGGCTTCTTTCCTCCTAAAAGGACATGTAAATTCATGCCACGTTTTTCTTTAGTATCAACGCTGATCAGACACATGAGGGTGGAAAGCCAAAACTCAGGCAGGAAGACGCTACCATTCAATAAGAACCAACTTGGAACTTCCAAAAATGACACTCTGCTTACAAGATCAAGTGTAATAACAGGAGTTAGTACTGCACACATGAACATTGCAACTTCCACTGAAGCACTTTAACAGGTACTTGATTCTGAATCTACTTAAATCAGCACTTAAACACCCACTTGAACACCAGCTCCGCCTATGCTGAAAACCCTGGTGCCATCCTAAATGCACAGTTCCTGACAGCAGCACACTGCTGGGGAAAGGCAAAATACTTTTTACACATGGTTTGGTGATTTAAAATGCTGTATGCAGCAGAAGAAAGCAAAGTGCCTTAGAAGCACAGTGAGGATGTCAGAAATTCCTCAGTCACCATCACCCTCCTAGGACAGAGGAATCAGTACAAGCCAAACCAAACAATCTGCTCTTTGCTCGTGCCAAACCAATCCACGTGGACGCCCGAGTCTGTTGCAGTGTCCTTTATAAACAAGAACAACAGATAACACTGCTACTCAGCCCTTGTTATCTCCCTACAGTACAGTCATATAACCCTCCTACAACAGATTGCTCAGGACTTGTTTTTAGTTAATGTCACATGGGTTACTAGCTCACAAATAGAGCAGCTCATATTTTATACAGCTATTTATAAATTCCTACATTCCTATACACTTACTATGTAATAAGTTTAAGGGGGGGTTTTGAGTTCTATTACTCTGTAGCAAGTTTTCTGAAGGATGTCCCTTTCAGGTAGTTGTACACAGCAATTAGGTCTCCCCTGAGCTTCTTTTTCTCTAGGCTGAACTTTCCCAGCTCCCTCAGTTACTCCTCACAGGACTTATTCTCCAGATCCTTCACCAGCTTCACCGCCCTTGTCGGGATGTGCTCCAGCACATATTTTTCATGAGGTGAGAGGCCCAGAACTGGACATAGCACTTGAGGTGTGGTCTCAAAGTGCCAAGTACAGAGGGAGAATCACTGCCCTGGCCCATGCTCAGTTATCCTGAACAGGACCCTGCTAGAGGGTAACACTCCTTAGCTAAGAGACACGTTAGAAAAAAGTAAGTAAATCATGGTTTGCCAATGAAACATCCAAGAAAAATGATTAATCAAACACGGAAAAATCCCATTATTGATTCCATCTCCCCATGCTAGAAGCATTCCCACGGTATTGAGTTACTGCTCCTGTCAACAAGGGCAATATTACAAAACCATGAATGGAGGTGCAGGACTGGCAAACTCACTTATGTTTCTATCAGCAGCAGAAATCAAAGGTTACAGGAGCCTAAGGGCTTGTCATGATCCGAATATGTTGCCACAGGCCGGCTCTACTTCCATCTCCAGCACAGAAGATACAATCCTCAGCCCTAAGGCATATTTTCCATGGCTGGGGTGGCACACATGCCACCAAAAGCCATGGGAACTGCAGCTATCCTTCCCTAGGATGTTGACAGCGTTTCCCTATTGCTTCCTCTCCCCACGCTTACCTGGCAGCCAAGTTTTAAACGGGAATCCCACTGGACATTTTACTCCTTGCAAATGTAATACAAATACTTCCATGAAAATCTGGCAATATAACCAAAACCATTTACCAAACATTATTTTTTATCCTCTTGCAGTGTATCAGCGTCAAGAGATGACACAACACACTTCCCTGGCAGTCTGTACCTTGTGGTATCTTCAGAACCGGTAAAACAATAATCCCTTCTCAAAAACCTATTATGCAACTCCCCTTTTCAACATAAGCACCTTCCACGGGAGCTGGAAAATATATGTACAGGACCTGCCAAGCCATAGAGATATTAAACACATGATGCTATTAGAGAAACGCCGATTAAGTGACATTTTTACTGGGAAAAATTGCATTGACCTTCTATTGAACTTCTGGCAAGAACCTGCAGCATCATCATTTCATGCCCTGGCCAGACAGCAGCAGGGAGCTCAGGTTTGAATTTAGTAGGAACAAGGGCAATAGGTAACAGCACTCTGTAAGCCAATTAATCATGAGCATAATTCCCATTTGGCACACTGGGACTGGGGAATAGTGGGTGCCTGGTGCCATCAGCAGCGCATTAACGCACAACCACCCAAGCTCAGCTCCAGGTTCTCTCCCAGACACTGCCCCACTCCAACTGCCCTCAGCAATGAGCTCCCCCAGCACTGCAGGTATTCCCACCAGGACAGACTTGCCTATTCCAGTGGGGATTTCTGATTCAGCTCATCTCCAAAAGCAGTGAGCAGTGCCCAGGCACAGGAAGCTTTACAAAGGGCAGGAAAACGTCAAGGTGGTGCTGAGCTGAAAGCCAGCTAATTACAACTAGAGCTCAGGGATTCTTCCTACCAACTCCCAGTTACACTCCGGTGCTGAACTCCCAGAACAAATCACTTGCCAAAGTAAATAAAAAGGATAAACGTCCAATATAACTGCCTTCGGTTTCTGCACACCAGGAGCATGAAAAAGAATTGTCAAGTGTCCTGACAGAAAAGAGGGAAGAAAAGCCCAGAGACAGAGAATGATGCATTTCTCCAGGATAGTTAACAAAATAAAACCATTTTATACCTCTATCTTCAATCCTTCTTAGGATTTGCCTCCGTTAAGTAAGACTGTTTCGGCATCTGAGCTGGCATGTGACATCCTTTTATGACAGAGGGTGAAAAGGAAAATTCAAATTTGCTAAAATTTAAAAAACCCCCTAAAACATAACATAACCCCCAACCAAACAACACCCACAAAATGATCACTGAATGGAAGCTATTCCTTTCAGCCAAAAACCAGGATATGGAGAAGAAGTAGATGCAGAGTGGCTTTATAGTAGTGAGATCAACTGCTTATTGTACAGAGCTCTCCCATCGGAGCACAGCAAGAAAAAGTTAAAGACATACCAAGAAGTTAAACATTAAACCTACTCCAACTGCTACTCATAAAGTTAATGACCTATAGTGGGGGTTTTCAAATGAAAGAGAAAGCGTGAGACTTAAAGGGTTACAGAAAGCCAAGCACACTCCTGACAGTCAGACTGTTGGAGAGATGCTTTCAGCTGACCAAAACACTTCTAAATCGTGATTTTTTTTTTTTTTAAGGAAGTATTTTTCCATTCACCCAGAAGGACCAAGCAGGACCTACAACAAGTGTGACTACACAGAAAATAATGACTTTCAGAGGAAAAAAAAACCAGGAGGGAGGATCCTTTCCCCCTTCTTCACAAAGCTCTGCTATTTGAAGGTTGGACAATGTGGAAATAAACTGAATGACACTGAAATAAGTGTAGTGGTAGTTGGCTTTTAGAATAATAATTTAAACATTTAGACTTAATGTAATTTATAGAAACGTCAATCTTAAATTATTTTAGATAAATTCCAATTAATAATTTGTGTAACAGTCAATTACAGTCCTGGAACACATACTCAAGATTACACTTAGGTTTGCCGCCAATCCTTAATAATCTGCTAATCACTGCTAATAGAACTTTTTGGCATGTCTGAAGGTTTTTTCTGCTTTACACCACTGGCTGCCTACCTGCTATTTCTGAAACTCAGAAATAGCAATTTTCAAGCCAGCAATACCATTGTCCATGTTTTCCTCCATTGTAGAGAAATCTAGAGCAGAAGAGCCTCTCAGTCATCTCCATCCAGCAGCACAGCCTGTATGCAAACTGCTCCCATGTTTATCACTACTCAAAAGATTGAACAGTTCTTAGGCACTTACACATAAGGATTTAAAAAGTCCTTTTCAATCACTAACCGAGAACACTCCTGACTTCTAAAGCAGCCAAGGAAGTCTTACAGAGCTTGAGTGCAGCAATGCAATTTGCTTTTTTAAGTTCCTCCCTTCCTTTCAGCCTCTCTTTAGAATTGCTAAGGTTTGTTGAGTTTACCTGGTCAGTTTGAGCGGAACCTCTGCCGGGAAAGGTGCCCTTCATCCCAAACGGCAGCGCTCTTCTGACAGCAAAGGAGCAATCTCTGAGCTACTGATCCCTCTCACCTTACCCAAAGGGCTCAAATTACTCATTACAATTTCACAGACAGCACAGGTTAAAGGAACAGGCTGCCACCTCTGCAAGCCCAAATCTGGCAGCTAATTAGTGATGAAATTACCATGCTCAAATGGAAAACTAACGTGTACATCACAGGAATATTACTATTTTTTTTAAAAGGTGAAATGTGGGATTTCCATGCATTTCAGCAAACTGTGTGTACTACAAACTGCCACAGTTGTGGTACTAACATGCAGATTTATTCCTTCATCTTGCTCTCAGTATTGTCCCCCTCCCTTTACTACAGCTCACTACACAAAATTCAGTATTTTAGAAGGAAGAACACAAACTCTGCTCTTGGAGCTGTAAACTCTCCAAAACTTCATATTAGTGGCTGAACCAGTGGGACCAAACAGGCAGAAACACGTCTTTTAAATTATTTTTTAAAGAGAGATGTATTTAATCAGCAACTAAACTTATATTAAAAGTTGCAAATCTGATGCAGTTTCCACATAGGTAGAGGGACTTTGACCAGTTTTCACTTACCTGCAGCAACCACCCAAGCCAGGCTCCAGAGCCAGTTGCTTTTCTCCCACTAAGGCAAATTTGACCTCAGTTATCCCACCTGAGGTCAAAAACTGGAACCACGGATAGGGCAGTGTCACCTCAGGAGCCAATCCCACCCTACCATGTCCAACCGCAGCGTTCACCACAGATGAACACAGACTGTGTTTACTTCTCTTAAGATCAGATGTACTGCAGCTGTAGGAAGAGACACGTGGTTGAAAGCATAGCAAGAGAAATGATGAGGGAAGTTGAAGAACAACTGGTCACGGCGAGCACTACAAACTGCCTCTGGGAAAAAACCAAAAAAACCATCATGAGCAGCTGCTGACTATGCTTTACTACTGCTCTTAATAGAAAGGAAGCATTAAAACAGGGAAAGAAATGACCCCTGATCTCAGATTGTTACCCAACATTACCCAATTCGCTGCTGCTCCCACTCAAAACCCCACTGACACGAACTTACTTCATGTGCAATTCTGTTTGCTTTAGCTGCTATTAAAAACAGTTTTACAGGTAAAACATGGTACCCAGCCTGCAGAGGCTTGTGAACACCTCAGTTATACAAATACAGAGCCAAGCCCTACAACCCAGGTTGCATGACCAAAGGCCCTGTAAGCAAAGCCTTTTATCAAGCCCAAGATAGCAGCAATGACTCACAGAAGGCACTGGCAGTTAAGTATAATGCTGAAAGACAAAGAAAATACTTCAAGACAAACAAAAGGTTTCACTAATACTGAGTGCAGGATGATTCTATGCTAAAAATACATATGCTTAACCCAAATCTTAGCTGTGTCAGCCACATACACACAGCTGACACTAAAGACAAAATATATATATCCATACACACAAACATCAGTGAAGTGCACTGATTCAAAACCGTGCAGGAGTGACCAGAGGAAAAAAAAAAACCCTCTCTCCTTCAACACATTCTTCAAGAGATCTCTAATTCTCTAATTTTTCACATTCCCCCAAAACATTTTAAGACCTAATAGCAGTCCACATCAGCATTTTTTTGCCAAGCACCCAGAAATGCTACCCATGTGAGGAAACGCACTGACCAAATTATGTCTGACAGTGAATCTCAGAAAATAATTTCATCACGGAGACACGAAGGTTTTAATTAGTGGCGTAACAGATGATAGTAAGGAAGACCACGATCTTCAAGCTAAAAGTGCAACTTGTCTCCTAACCCCTTTAAGCTGGGAATTGTAAAACATGTTCTTAACCCATAATACTGTTTGCTGTGCTCTGCATATTCCACAGGCAATCCAAAATACTACCCCGTAATCCTTTAGGAGCATTACAGTAAATCAGGCCCACAAGCTGACTTCAGGCAGCAAACTGCAGTCTAAGATCAGGAAGCAGTTGGTACTAAGCGACCCACGTGCTGAAAAGCAGGCAAAAATCCATCAGAAATGTGGGACCATGCAGAGCCTCGGAGCAACAAACCAGGGCATTATCTGGGAAGAGACTCTGGAAACAGGTATTGTACAACCTTTGGATTTACGTCCTTAAGTTTCCCCTATCACACATCCTGTTACTAATTGCTGAGGCACAGTGTGTGCTGTGATTGCTATACTGTGTTGCAATGTTTTAGATGAGTAGTGTGATTTGGCTTTCAACCACAGGCTCCTTTTTCAACTAAACGAATAAATTAAGAAATTAGTAAGACACATGTATCAACAAGAGCAGGCTTTTGCATTTACTTTGTACAGTCTCCCAAACAACATCTTCTATCCAATGACTGAAGCATTTCAAAGAGTACAAGAACATCTCATCTCATCCTCACACAAAAGAGGAAGATTTATAGGCATTACAATGTCACTGCAATCCTCTGTCAGACTTAGTGTGTCAGCCATGCAAACAGCAAAGGAGCTATTAAGAGGGAGTCAAAAGGATATGCAATTTATGAAACCACTTTTAGTAACAACTTATTGTGTGTGCAACAGGTGTTATCAAACACCAAAGGGTTTTACCTAAGCTTTTGTACTCAACCATGGTAGAAAAAGGATTTTAGAAATCCTCACTCCACAGGTAGGCAGAAGAGGCACTTGTTCAAAATACAGGTTTTCCAGTTCATAAACAAAATATTTTCAATAGGCATGCTAGTAGACAGATCTTTCAGAAGTTACATGGGAATACAGCTCTCATGCAAGGCATTCTGTCCTAGCAAGATGACTTAATAGCAAGTGGCCAAAGTATAACGCTCCTGGTAGCACTCTGCCACTGGCTTTCAGAAAGAAGTGCTCTGTGAGTCTTCATGGTTATGGAAAACTGTCCCAAACTTTTGAAAAGACTGAACATATCAAAAAATATTAAATATTTACAAATATTATCTTTATGAAGTGATTATATTCTAAAACTAGTCTGGATTTCCAACACTATTAATAGTAATAATTTGATATTTTGATCAAGTACCTTATAATCACAAGCAAGGCCTGCATGCTTTGGGGCCATAATGCTGCAGTACTGACTGTATCAGCCAAGATCTGACTTACCTGAGAGGAAAGGATTCAAGTCTAATTCAATACTTTCATAACGTGAACTAAGTTACAACAGGGCAAAGGCACCTTCCACTCCACGTGACCTACATTCCTTAACACTCTATGCACTAAAACTGAGCAAACAATATGCAGTAACAAATACAAACTTTATTGAAGGTCAGTATTATACGAGTACCCACTTTCCAAGTTCAGCCCAACTGACTGCATGGAAGTGAGTTTCATCAAGATTTTCAAACCGGTGAAACATTAACCTCCGTACACCTGCCAGGTAGGGTAGTCAAAACAAATCAAAAGACATTCTTGAGGCATTTTAATAACCGAAATAAAAGCAAATAGACCAAGAACAGACAGTCCTTTTTGTCCTGTTTTGCACTGAGCATCTCAAACAGGGCACCTCAAGACCCCTATAATTTGTGTGACGCTTGACATAGTGAGGATTAGCAAAGCCAGTGGCTTACACATTGCTCCAAAACCTGCGCGCCTGTCACCGAGGGCAGCCTGACTGCGTGTGCCAGCGGCTCGGATTTCTCCGCATTGGCGCTCGCCATTACGCAGCTCTGCTCCTTGCTGCCCACGGTTATCCCACCCCCCGGCACCTCGGAAAGGCAACTGCTGACTGCACGCAGCCAAGAGCCATCTGTCTGCAAGCGAGGCACACGTATTCCTGGTGGAGAGATTTGTCTGCTTCATCCAGCACAACGTGAGAACCTTTCCCGACAAATTACGCGTCTTCCTTCACAGCTGCCGGGAGCTCACACAAGACACGGTATTTTGGCAACAAGATTCAAGTCCCTTGATAAAGTCTCCTCACCTCCTGGAGACCTTTCATCCAAGTACCCAGACCTGAAACCGTAAGTTGCTTGACCTGCTGCAGCCATTTTGCACCAGAAAGAACCAGAAATATTGCTGTGCTATCCAGGGCTGGGGGTAGTAACAGGGAGAAGCCAACAGGTTACTCCACCTTTCCTGGGGACACCAGGAAAATGTTATCCTGGTGAAAATGTTATTTAGCGGCCCTGCTCCTGCTGTGTGACCACAATGCCCCAAAGCGCCCAGGAACAGAATAACTCACCACAGGACTAAGTGCTGAAAATAAAAGGAAACTTTCTACCTGCAGAGAGCATGAAGCACAAGTGCCACAGCAGCTGATGGAGACAAAGATGCCTCCACTGAAGGGTCAGAGCTGCCCATGGAGTCTTTGCTCTCACACTGGCATCAAAAGACAGGCTGAAATAGTGGCTGAATGAAGTGCTAAAAAGAAAGAAAAAAGGAGAGAAAAAAGGAAAAACCTGACTCTGATTTTCAACACTTTAATTAGTGACTGGATCTCCTTTGATAAAATGACCCTCTGAAGAAGGGGCTGGAAGAAATTGCAGTGCACTTTGTTGTGAACTTAATTCGTTGGTGCCTGTAGTTATATGCTACCATCACCCAAGCATGAATTTTCCCTCATGAACAAGCCTTAGGACCCGAAACAACGTTAGTTTTAAACTTAAACCCACTTTACTGGGATTTTCTTTTAACTTCAATAATTATTGGGGGGATGCTTTGCTTTTCACTCCAGCTGGCTTCAGCTTGGTACAAGCTCTCCCTGGTCACGCCATCACATGACACCCAGAAGCACTCAATGAATTTCTTTGTTCTGTTTCTGACTTCATCCTATAGCAAATAAGCACATTTTAACAAGCCACACAAACACAATCACAAAGGAAACTATCACAGGTTTGTTTCTGCAGTGGGAAATACAACTTGAAATAAAGTAAAAATACTTGGTTTCATCATGCTTTGCTCTTAATTCAGCTCAATTAAAATAACTGCAGCAACACCACACCTGCCAAAAACATTCAGCTTATTCAGTCTGTTAATTAATAGCTGCTGTTTTGAAATTTACAGGTTGGTTTCCCTCAAATTCAGTTGTTGTCTGTTGCTTTCAGATTTGGATTTTGGAGTGCCTGCTTTGAAGTATCTCCTAGTAGAATTTTTTTTTTTTGGTAGCTGTATAAAAATTTTTAAATACACATAAGCTTTCTGCGAGTTTCTAGCACCACTAATTGACTAAGACTAGAGCATAATTCCAGAAAGGAATGGTCTAAACACAGAGTTTGTAGATTTTCAAAGACAGTCCAAGACTTAAGTACAATCCGTTAATTCACAAATATTAGGGAAAAGAGAAAATAAATCCAAAGGTTACAGGGGATCAAGATGAAGATGGTTCCCATCTCCAAGACTATGGTTTCCAGAATGATCTGGGTGTAAAACCAAAATCAATGAAAAATAAACCATCCAGGCACACCCCAAGTGGCTCTACACACGCACACGTCTGTTCCTACCCACCACAACGGATATGAATGAATAATAATGAATACTTCCCAGGTATTCCTCCACTTCTGGAAAGGAAAAAAACTTTTTAAGCATGAACACTGTATAGTAATAAATACCTGACGGGGGTTAATAACAAAAATAACTTTATAGCCTATAGCTGTAGTTCAGTGATTTCATTAGTAAACAGTTTAAGGCAAGAGTGATTGTCTAATAAAAGTATAGTCTGAGATAAAATGATCTGGAATACTCCAATCTTCAAGGGTACTTTGATGAAAACAAAGCTGATAAAGAAGCAAAATAATTACCAAAGTGCCACAAAGCACAGTAATGAATGATTTATCATTATGAGTGGTTAAAGAAATATGACAACTTGACTCCTGTATTTTACACACTCAGATCTGTTTTTCAAGACTCTCAACTTGAAAAAAAATATTCAGATAATCATCAACTGTCCTTGGGCAAGTTTCCACACAAGTCCTCACAAGATTTACACCAACAGGTCCCATTTACTTTTAGCCCCACAATTCTGGGATGCCCCAAGCACTAGACTGGCCTATCCAGACATGTTCTGGAAAGGACATTTGAAAATACCTGTGAAAATACATGGAATTTTCCACTTTGCACTGCTGGGTAGCAAAATTGTGCAGACAAAGCTTCACAGAAGCATTTTAAACTTCATTACCTAGGATCAAGTTTTATGCCCAGGGACCAAACACCATACACATCACCACACACCCCTCAAAGCTCAGGTTCAGGAAGTAAAGTTCTTCTAAGGACCAGCAAGGCTTCATCAGGGGTGTAATTCTCCAACAAAGCTGTCCTGGCATTTATAATGCATTGGTGTACTATGAAGTGTACTAGGAGGTTTTAACTCAACTATGGTGACTTCGGATAATGCCAAACCCAGCTCTCCAGTGGCAGCAACCTTCTAGACAAGAACACTCCTGAGAACAATACTGCTACGAGGTGCACCTCAGCACACCACGCTATTAAAAAGAAACACTTTTGAGCAGACATTCGCATTATGATAAATCGACAGAAGTGGCTTCCCAAGCAAACCTACTAAATAAACATTTAGCTCCTTGTAAACAGCTCCTATGCTCTCTAACCCCAACTATTTCATTTTAAAAAGCCCTAGTACTTATCAATCTGAAGCAGACACTACTTCAAGTACTACCACAGCTGCTGGGGCTGGTCACGGCAGTGGGCTCTGCAGCCACACTTGCCACCTCACAAGCAAGCAAGCTGTGCATCTCATGGTGAAAGCTGCATCCTGGGTAAATTCCTGTTCCTCACCCAGACTGCATTCAGAGAGAGATGCTCCTTTCACCTCATTTGCAGTGTACGCCAGAAAACACCTCACTTTGCCCCAAATGTGAGTATTTTTCAGTTGAAACATTAAATTGGGAAGACAACAATGATGTCCTGAAAGTAAAGCTAAGAGCAACTAAGAACACGTGAGTACTACTCATGTGTTTTCTTGAGTCCTTTTTGTTTCTCTTTTTTGTTTGCTTTGTGCTGGGTTTTTTTTTTAAAAGCTAATACTTAATTTTAGTTGAAAGTTCTTGCAATGTTTTTTAAATGAGTATTTCATGAATTGGTGTTCTTGGTATTAAAGAACCTTATTCATTTGACTTAAGTCAAATAACTCTCAAATTGGATGGAGGCCACAGGAAAAAACCCAACAAAATCAAATACAACATATGTAACTGCATTTTAATCTAAAATCCCGGATGTCTAAATTTAATGTTTGAAGGCTTTGTTACACTTATGCGCTCCATCTTCAGGTATAACAAAGAAATTAAATAACTTCTTCCAGACTGGTGGTGAAAATAATTTCTTTAATGGAATCTAGACTTGAATTAAGAAACTTAGAAGGTCCTCCAACTTCTACACTGACACTGTTACCTCCCTCTAAATACACTTAGACAGCCTTAATATTTTAATTTTTTTAACGCATGCTGCTTCGGCAGGGCATCGAGGCTCATTTCCAGCTCAGCTCAGAATCAGAAGCTGACTCAAGACTTCCCATTAACTCTCCCTTTAGTTACTGAGTAAGAAGGGAAAATAGTCTGAAGTTGCTTATTTTTTGTGAAGCTGAACCATCCATTCATAGGAGGAAAGAACAGCACGGAGCAAAGAAGAAAGCTATGCTTGTTTCCCTACATAAAATTATGGGCATGACAACTGTAAGAGAATATAGCCATTTAAGAGAAATGGCTATAGCAAACCAGTTTATAACCACAGCTTTGGCTACAAACCATTTAAATGCTTATTTCTGACCAGGAATATCATAACCTCACACCCTGAGCATTTTAACATACATACATCCAAGTGTCATAAAACATCAAAAATAATTCATCAAAGGGTTCAAGAAACCTTATGTCACAAGTCTTGGAAATTGCCTCCAAGCATAGCTGTCCTGGGGGAAGGACAGAGAATTCTATTAAAGGCTTCCAGTGTATTTTACTTCCTGGAAAACAAAGAGAAGAACCCTCTACAATGCCTATTCACAAACACTTGGAGCTGTATCAGAATGTCAGCTTTCAGCCCAAAGATACTTCCTAAAACAACAGTAAGAGGTCAATCCACGCTGAAGTTTTTCTGAGGACTAGAAATACCAACAAAGGAGGTGAATGGTGTCAAATGCTTCTCATGTATCAGCATTTCTCAAACACAGTTCTGTTCTCTTCACAAATACAACTTTGTAATAATCAAACAGAAATAAAAATATTTGTTGAAAGTCTAGACCTGGAGAAAAAAAGGTATTTCATTTGCTAAGCATCTGATGAATCTGATCTCACCACAAACAACCCAATAGGCTTTAATACTGCAGTGGGATTTCTCTTCTAAGTAAAAGACAAGGCACTTGATCAATATGGAACAAACCAAGGTAAACCCCTGTAGTATTCTAAAGGGAGCAACCTGGTTAAAACAGTGATGTGGACAAAAAGCACTTTAAAGAGCCCAAAGCGTAAAAAAACCAAAACAAGTAGCCAACAAGCAATAAACACTCCTCAGTTTAAGTCAGAACAAATGTATCTCATGCGCACGGAAGTCAATTAGAAAATAACCAAGTCAGGACAGACGTTGTTACACTTACAAATATAATTACTGCAGAACATTTTTCAAGCAGCAGGAAGAGCACTCCAGCAAATCATACCCTCTGTGCCCTCATGACAGGTACAGAGAAGGCCATACACGAAGCTATGCCAGCGAGGCACAACAGAGAGTAGCCATTCACCAAGCTGATATCCCCAGCAATTCAATCCACCAAAACCAACCCACTGCTTCACGACCCCTAACTCAGTAAGTCACTTCCCTCCAACCCACTCACCCGGGCAAGGAGAGGACTCAGAGCTCAGGTGACATCACCCTGCACAGGAGGAGGATGCAGGATCATTTCAGATGTCCTCTCCTCCAGCCCTGGGTTAATCCCCGGGGTTTCTCCACCCAAATCCTGCTTTAGAACAACCCGACTGTTTAGAAGCACCCTAAGAAAATAAAACCTAGTGTTTACAAAACACTGACATGATTCTCGCTTCAGAGTCTCAATATTTAACAGACACATCACAAAACAAATATTTTCTTTTCTCATGTTCTATGAAGAGCCTCTGTTAACAGGAAACATGCAAAAAATCCAAAAATAAATCACAAGCATTTTGTGCTAAATAGTCATTTCATTGTATTTCAACTGAAATATTTTTTCACAACAGCATGAAAACTGTCTCGGAGCACAAGACTCCAGCACAAACTGGTTGGTCTTTTGGAAAAGAAAAGCCACTGCAGTATCCAGTGTTCGGCCTGGATCAATGACTGAAACAAAAGAACAAAAACAAGGAAACGTGAAGCAAAGGTTAATTGCACACTATGTAGTGTCGGTGCTTTAAAACCAGCTCAGCTAAAAATCTAAGTGACCTTGCGTGATAATTGCTTAGAAAAGCAGGCAGGTAGCTTCAGATTGCAAATGTTAACTGAGAAAACGTTTGTAATAAAAGTCTGGAAATAAGTGGTATCATGTAAATTATTCCATAAATTAAGTCACTTGGTCATAACATGAAAAAAACCAACCCCAAAAAAATTCATTTCAAGGTGTTTGCTTTGGGGGAGGAGACCTTCAAGGATGCCTACTACTGGAGTTACTCCCTGCTGTCCATCCCCAAGGAACTCTGATGAGCATGCAAAACGGGCTGCGCAATTCCCAATGATTCCCTGTTGTTCCACTGCCAGGGCTCAGACGACGAGGGAGAAAATGAGAGACAAGATGCCACCTGATCTCCGCTTAAACACCGCACCTTCAGCGATGTGTCGCCTGAAAAGTTCACGCTTGACCGTTTTCCTCCTTGTTGAGCCCAACCGAGAGGCGCAGCAGCAATTACGCAACGCTGCTCCTTCAGAGGCGGCTGGGATGGAAACTCGGGGAATATCCAGGGAGGGCACTGCATCCCAGGCGCTCTGGGAGTCATCCCAGCTCTATGATGTCCCTCACACCACGTCCCCAAGCTGGCAGCCGGGTGGCAACCCAACACGGGGGGCTCTGCGCCCACACGCCGCGGCGCTACCACCGCGGGGCGGCTGTCGGCGACAGCCCCTCACGGCGACACCAAGCAGTTAATGGGGACCCGCCGAAACAAGCCAGAATTCGGTGTCCGAAAAGCGGCAGGGTCCCGCTTCCTACCCCCCCTCACCACCCC
>WEIT01007154.1:271-44326 GCA_013389985.1 Dryoscopus gambensis | reverse complement strand
AGGTTGAGAGTGAATTGTTGAGGTTTCTCCCCTCTGTTCCCCTGGGGGGAGGGGGCTCTGGGATGGCAGCAGGACATGGCACGGGTTCTGCCCCTGCCATGGTCACATGTACCCAAGTTCTATGTTCCTCCTATTGGTCCCAAAATGTTCCCCTGGCCCAGAGTACTCTGGGTTCTGGGATGATTCCTCAGTCGGTGTGCTGGCTCTCAGCCGTGCGGCTGGTAAGAAAAATCATCCTGAACCATCTACGAAAATGAGCCTTCCTTGATTCTTTCCATGGGCCAAGCTGTCTGTGGGAAATATTGCTGGATCCCCACAGCAACAGGCCCTAATGAGCTGAAGAGTAAAGCACATGCAGAGGAACCCATAAAGAGAACGACTGGATGCCCAGCAAGTGCTTCAATTTTCCACTTTTCAGAGCCGAGCTTTAAAAATTGACCCTGCTCCAGATTATGTGGATCTACCAAAATTCAGGCAGTTTCTTGAATTAATCAGAATTTTAAATATTATTAATTAACTATTAATATAATTAAATACAATAATAATACAATTAAATATTAATAATTAACTATTATTGCCTTTTCCTTGTTTCCGAATGTTAATGCCATCTAGATTAGCAGATTTATGTGAAAAGCAGGTTAATTTTTTTAAGTCCAAACCTACCTTGCTCTTACAGGGATGTACCATATAGAGCAGCCCTGACTTTCAGCACCAGCACACCCACTGAAGGAACAGGTCATGTGTGAAAGGGCACAAATTACGAGAACAGCTAAAATACCACCTCAGGCAGATGTTTCTCTACAGGATGGGAGGTATATTTTCCTCCATGACATCTTGCAGCTATTGCAGTTATAGGATTCTTCCAGAAAATTATTATACTAACCCATCAAACCCCTTCCATTTTCCTCTGAACACTAGGAGAGCAAAAACAATCCTCTGAATCAACCAGCCCACCCGCATCCCACCAGCGCAGAGGACTTCACTGTCTGCCTTCAAGTAGCAAATCATTTGTTCCATAACCCAAACTCCACGCTTGCACTGCTTACAGTAAATCAGTTTTAATATTTACCTATTTGACCACTCTGATTACATTATCCCTACATGCTCTTATCTACAGTGACAGTCTGCCAGAGCTCTTTTTGTCTGTAGCTACTATCCTTATTTTACTTGCATTGTGGGAGAACAGAAAAGCTGCTGTAATAGGTTCACATTATGCCAGACCCAGCAAAGAACAATAAAAACAGCCTCTGTCCTAAAGACTCCCCAGGTCAAAGTAATTTGCCCAATCCTTCTTTTGGGTTTAATTTCTGCTATTGATGAAACACATTTATTTTATCCTTTTCAGATACTCAAATTTTTGTGTATAGTTTTCTTTTCCTCTAGAAATGTACCTTTTGTGAATTGACCATACAAAGGCCCTGTGTCCCCTTTCTTCAAAACTCTCAAATTATCTAAAATTAAGTTCTCTGAACCACTGGGCTGATTAGGATGAGACAGGAGGTCTCCTTAGCTCAGTAACTGGTAACAGCCATCAAAGCATGTTCTGCGTGAAGGATGGATAACTTTAATCTCATCCCTTTAAATCTGTTAATGGTTTTAATATTTCCCCAGGTATTATCATTACATTTGTACTGGTCAGAGAATGCCAATCATGATTGTACTTGCACTCTTGCATGATATTCTCAAGAAGGAGTGAGCAACATGGAGAGGGAGTTTTTGCCAGGAGATGTAGTGGTGGCACAAGGGGTAATGGTTTAAACTGACAGAGAGTAGGTTTAGATTGGATATTAGGAAGAAATTCTTCGCTCTGAGGGTGGTGAGGCCCTGGCACAGGTTGCCCAGAAAAGCTGTGGCTGTCCCATCCCTGGAAGTGTCCAAGGCCAGGCTGGATGGGGCTCTGAGCAACCTGGGATAGTGGAAGCTGTCCCTGCCCATGGCAGGGGGAGGGAACTAAATGATCTTCAAAGTCCTTTTCAACCCAAACCATTCATTCTGCAATTCTGTGAGCTTCTGGAACAGTACAGAACTCTTATTAGACCTTCAGTCCCGCAACAACTAATTTGCTGTAAAACGAAAACCGAGAGACCAGGTACAAGATATTCTCATTGTCCTGAAAGACATTATCTGGTAAGGTATGTGAAACCACCAATTAGTAATTGCCAGCAGAGCAAAATACCAGAACGATCTGTCTCATAATGGAGAAGTTCCAGCCTTATTTTCTTAGGATTCTCAGAATTCAATATGTACAACAATTATGATGTACAAAAGAAAAGTAAGCCATCTCCCACACAGCACATGGGGTCACACCTCTTCTATTTCAAGTGGTTCTGTTCCAGGGAATCCTCAAAGATCCTTGATGACTCATTCTTTAAGAGTATCTGAAAAATTCCTACCAATTAAAAGGAACATGCATACGTACTGAGATATCTTGGGGCAGAATGCAGAAGGGACCCTGTCAGTGTAAAGGGCTGTCTTCTCAGTTCTTGTTTATTAGTTACTTGCATTATTATGCTATTATCCACCTGCATGACTAATTAATCCATGAGGAATGGAGAAGAAAACTTCACAGACCAGCCAAAGGCTCAGGTTTTTAAGAGACATTTATGTATGAGCAAGCTCTCCAAGTGGTTCAGAGATCCTGAATTAGAAGGCTTGTTCAGATAAGTTTTCTTGAGCACTGAGTCACTAAAGAAGGTGAACTGATGGGATTGGAACAGTAAAGCAGACACTTCACATCTTTCAGGTACATAAACCAGAACAAGGATGAAAGGTAGGGAACGTGACTGGCATCATCACCCAAAATTTGAAAGTGCAAATGGTGTAAAACACTGGCAAAAGGATGTGTCTGTAGTCCCTTGGCTTCTTTGAAAGCACCAGGAGTGAAAGAAAAAACCCTGCACTTTAAAAGAGTGTCCATCAAAGGTCCAAACACAGATGATGACTAACTTCCCCTTGTGAGGAGAATCTTAAAAAGAAACCAGAAAAAGAGAGAGAAAAAACAGCCAAAGGGCTTGCAATACTAAGCTGCATAGATTTATCTGACCTTTATAAAAGCAAAGATCAATAGGTCTGACAGAACTTCACGAAAATGAAGGCGAAATCTTCCTCAGATCTCAAGAACAGTACAACAGAAAAACAGTGCAAAATTATGCCAGTGTTGTCAGCAAACCTACCACCTGTGGGGAGCCTCATCCAAAGCACAGGGTGCCTTTTGTGGTCCTGCCACGTTAAATCTGTGAGTCTTAGTGGCTGGTGATATATTTAGCATCACACTAAAATATGCTCCTTGTCACAAGTTTTCTGTTGTCCTGCTTTGGTTTTCTGAGGAATCCTGACACAGAAGCCCTGCAGAACTTGCCTGAGAGCATGTTATGATGTTGAAAGCATCACACACACCATTGATGAAGACAATCTCAGACAGATGTCCTCAATTGTTACATTGATCACTCAGAAGATTTCAAAATGCTGAACTCAGGATGGCATCCATAAAAAGTCATTGCATATGTTGGAGTGCCAGCTATGTTTAGTGTAACCTAGAGACACATAAGGCAGGGAGATGACTTGGTTGGAGCTGTAGGGAGTTCAGCAGTCTTTCAGGAGTTACACAGGTAGATTTTCTAATGAAAAGGTTATCACCCAATCCACGTCTAGCATTTTTTAAAATGCAGGATAAACACTTTCATACCAAACGCCTCAAGGATGTCTTTTCCCCACAGAGTGCGTTAAGGGTGGATCTACTTGATTCCCTCAAGCACTGCAGTCAGGCACAGGAGCAAAAAAAACCTGTTAAAAAAAGCTTTTGCAGGAGCTTGATGTCTTCTGTCTGCTTTTTTTGGACATGGTCAAGGTCTATACAGGTGTATGCCAGATGGGCATGGTTACACTGCTTGTGTTGACAAGGACAATATTTCCAAGAGTTTTCTTGTTTTTCTTGGACACTCTTCTAGAGAATGCCTAAGACTTCTGCCATGTACTTCATCAAATTCTGGAAAATTTTAAACTTCCCTGTAGAAGCCAGGAGAAGATGAGAATATTGCAGCTGGGACTGGATGTTGTTCTGCTGGAGTTTGAGGTTTTTCTCCATTCTGTCAGACAGCTGAAACAGTTGTGTGAGAAGGTTTAATGCACCTTCTGAAAGTGAAGAGCTGTTCTTTGGAAGCACTGGGCATAGCTGGCTTTAGGGGCTAACAGGGAGCAGTGCAGCTGAGGGGTGGGAGGAGATGGCAGCTCAGCCAGGACCAGAAACACAAGAAACTGCATGAGGGAATACACAGGAAGAGGGACAAGTCCCTGTGCAGTTCTTGCTGGAGCCTTTGGGCTCTTTTCTGGAAACTGGGCTGCAGGGAGAGAAGACTCTGGCAAAAGGAAAGCCAAAAAGTGCATCCACAAGCAGGAGAGCAAAAATTCTTTTTGTGATGTGTTGGGACCACCACCCTGAAGTAAATTCTCCATGATTCAAAATCTCTTCTGTCCCAATTCTGCACTGCCTTGCTGATTTATTTCTAGGCATCTCCAGACACATAAATGAAGTGCAAGGTATTAAATTCAACATTCCTTATCCTTCTTGGTCTAGGTTTGGTGGCAGATTTCATGAGTAACATCCAGTCCAACCTTTGCAGCTGGCTGCATTTCCCAGACATCTAGCACTTGTTTGGGAGTCCTTTATATGTTGTATTCTGTAAAACATGTACAAAAATAGATGTAAAGGCAAACAATTGGAATAAAAAGTAAAGCCCCAGAGCCCTGGACCAGCATTAAGACTGATTTACTATAGAGGAAAGTGCCATGGGAAGGAAGGTACCATATGTGCTGCCTTGGTTATCGACACAGGCAAGCCAGAGCAGAGCTTCTTCCTTGTAGCAGGAAACGAGCCTGTTCTTGCAGTGACCCTTCTGTGCCTTCCCATACCTGGCAGAAGCCACCCATGTCTATAGTACACAATAGTTTATGTTCCAAACTGGCACTGTCACAGATAGAAGATGAGCATCATTTGCCTGTGATTATCACTCAACTAAAGAGAACTGGGGCCTCACTGGCAGAAGTGAGGATCCTTAACCTGCAAACTGAAGTTATTTTAAAAGTTCTCTTCAGAATCCACCAAATTTTCTAGCAAAATTTCATCCTTGTCTCTCAGCAAGGCACTGAGAATGTTCACAGATGAGCAGCATTGTTCTATACATGAATCAAGTGGTTTATTTAAACCACAGAGAAAACCTTCTACTTACACATTTAATCTTCAGTTCCCAGGATATCAGAGATACATGGAACAGAATTTATTTCTCATTGAGGTTTTGTTTATATATTTTAAAGGACCTACCAAGAATCTCTGTAAATGTAGATAACTATTTGTTTCCCAACTTTAAAATTCAGTGTATTAGATATTCCTGTCTATAAAGAAGTATTCACCAAGTTTGTCCATATTGAGCCTTTCTTCTAGCATCCCAGAGAGTATTTCCTCCACTTTCTGATTAGTGCCTCTGGATGGATTCTAGGTTCCTTGGTCTCTTTTGCGTAATTTGGCAATTACTCAATTGCTTAAGACTTTTAAAAGTAGACACTCTCAACAGTTTTCCAACCTCTTCTCTTAAACATTTCTTCCAACCTAAGGGGCTGTTGATAGTTGCTGAATCTCTGCATTTCTTAGAAAGTTATTGTAGCAATTCGCAGGTTTTAGATCTCCTTCTGTACTTTTAAAATATCTACAACTTTCAAATACATTTATTTAAATGGAATACTGACAACTCAGTGATTCACTTTAAACTGCAGATTTCCCAAAAACAAATCTTAAGCTGCCAAATCCAGCCCTGCCTTAGCCAGCCTCTGACGTTTTCACGAGGGTATGACTGCCAAGATATGTAAATTGAGTCATTTTATTCTGTCTTTGTCTTCTAGAGTTCAGATTCTGATTTCTCATTGAATTTATTTGTAGGGATCTCCTGGGGGGGGGGGGGGGAAGATGACCAACTCCCTCTTTTTTTAGACGGTTCCCTTGTGTTTACTTGTTCCTGACTGAACTGCCACATTGAACAGATTCATAAACTACATGCAATTATTCCAGTATCTTTTTATCAAAGCACGTAATGACTTAGTGTATATCTGCCAGTTTCCTCATAATGAAGTCATTAACAATGCTATTTACTGGAGGTGAGAGAATGCATTTAAGCTGGATGCTGACATCTGCAATGGGTCAGTTGCTGAAGTAGATAATTAAAACTAGCATCAGACCTTTGTGCTATTTTTCTTGGCGCATCACCCCGCACAATGTTCCTTGGTGGATTGTGGTAGAAGCTTCTAAAGAAAACCTGTGAGTGTATGACTGGCTTTCCTCTCCCTTCTGTTTGATGGGTGCTTTGATGCCTTTGCAGGGATTCCTACAAAAGAAATTTATGCAATTTATGCTCTTCCAGGCTGAAACTTATGGTGATTGTTTGGAAAGTTGTGCAACGTCACACGAGTATTTGCCATAGTTCACTTTGGTATGCAGGTGGTAACATCTATTTAACCTGGTCCCTTGCTTCTCTTAAGTCAGTGATGTTATCACACATTTTGTCTTCAGACATTTCTGTCCTTTACAGGTACCTGGTCTTCAGCTACAGCTTTCTCACATGTTTAAGTTCTGTTTCTCTTGGCATGGTGTTGGACTCTCACCACTTTGTCAGTGTCCTGGAGAAATGACACACAAGCAGCACCACCTGAATGCTTTTCTTCCCACTGCTTGGCACTCCTCCCCTGCATCTAAACTTTTCCCTGCTCACCTTCGGCAAACATTCCAACTCACGCAGCCTTTACAGAGGGGATTTTTCCAGAGGTATGGCAGAAATATCACTGTCTCCAGCAGCAGTTTCACCTTCAGAGCTGGTTAGTTCATGTGCTTCCTCCCATCTCATCTTTCACTGTGTGTTACTGTAGCAGCACAGACCCACAACAATGCCATTGGAACAGCACAACCCACCAGAGACTCAGACAGAGACCTTGCCTCACAGCAGCAGCTTGTAAGAACAACTCAGAGGGAGTTTGACAATTCTGCTTTTATGCCCTCAGGCAGAGCAGACACCTACAAGGCTTAGACAGCTCCTACACTCAAGGCACCTGCACTCCAAATCATCTCCCTGGAATCCACGCACCTCAAAGAAAACTCCAATGCTGCCATTGCTTTTGTAGGTTCCACCTCCTCTCCAAGAAGAGAGCATTTTTTTCCCCTGTCTCTTCTCTTTAAGGTCGATGGTCCATCAAGGTTTTTCCTTTCTGTTAAGGAAAGAAATTTTTCCAATACTATTTTTATTGAAGTTGACTGGGTAAAATTACCCAGACTCCCAGAAGTCATTTGGAAAGCTAAACAGTGTATTGATAAAATTTACAAATTGAACTTGAACATTGCCTACCCGTAAAATTTTAATATATCTGCAAATAACGTGCTTACATTACTTTATTATCAAAATAACCAAGCTATCAATATTTTTATCTTTACAGCATATTAATTTTATCCCTTGTAAGTCTCATGAAAAATTAACACATCTGGTATTTTCCTTGTTGTCTTAGACAGAATATCTGAACTTCCTAAGATTTTGCATCTTCAAGTAGCTTGTACAATATTCAGCCATGACTTAGTGCCTTCTCCAAAAGCTCTTTGAAAAAGAACCTAACATTTTCAGAGCACAGAAGTGACATGGAAAGAAAGCTAAGCCCTGTTTTCAGAAATGTCTGGAGCATTCAAAGGCTGCTGGAAGACAGCAGTTCTTATTCTCCTAAATAGCTTAGGCACATTTGCAATGCTCCTGTGCTCACTACCTCATGCCAGACAAGAGTTTTATCTGTGTCAAATTGTAATTGCTCGTTGCTTTATGAATGTCATTGTAATTATTACATTCACTCTGCATTTTAACCTCCACAGTGAATTGAGGGACACGGTTTCTGCTGAAAACTGATTGTGGTTTGACAATATCTGTTGATTCTAACGTCCTGGTTGTGTATTTCACATGCTTGGAAGAAGGCAAGAAGATGAGAATCACTCAAGACAACATTTAAGTCTCCTTCACTGGATCTACAAGCAATTAAAGTCCTGCTGTTGATTTGAATAACTTTCTGCTGAGGAATTGGGTAAGGCTGGGTCAGGGAGTGGCAAGACATTGGCAGAGGTGAGACGAAGCTTATTTTCAAGAAATGACTGCTTCTGAGAGCACCAGCCCAGACCACCAGCAGAGTCCACATGACAAGGACAGCTGCCAGGCACAAGGATGCTGAACCAAGCCTCTTGGATGAGGTCAGGCAGGGGCAGAGCGTTCAGGTCCATTTCTTGTTTTCCAAAGGGCTGTTGGGATCTCTAAAGCTTTCCAGGCTACAGCCAAAAAATTCATTTTCCTAATCCTACTGTCTTGCTTTCCAGCCCTATCATTCCTAAGGTTTTTTCTGGTCAACTCCCACAGTCAAGGTATTTTTCTGTGGTGAAAGGATAGGAAGAACATCACATTTCCTCCAGAACCTGTAGTTTTCCACACTCTGGAGTCCACATCCCAAGAAAAGGACCAGACATAGGGTCAGCACCCAGGAGTCCTTCTGCCAGTGAAGCACATTCTGGGGGAAGAGAAGAGCAGAGGCAAGTATTGCATAGGTTCATCTTCAGCAGATTCACATGGTGTTTAAACAGGGCCCGGTTAAAACAGTTCCCAGAGTCTACCTAAGAGAGATCAGAATTCCTCTTTGCTCTTATGTGGCCCAGGAGACAGAACACAAAGCTTCTGATTTATCAAAGCCAGGGTTTATCAGGGTCTTTGTGACTTGGCCTAGCCTGTCATGTTTGACATAACATTCTGTTCCTTGTTTCTAATTTTCTTTGATCTTGGGCTGCCTGGAATTTTCTTTATATTTTTCTTTTTCTCTTGCTTGTTACAGGACCATTCTATTATTGAGCTCACTGGTGAGTGAGGTTTTTCCAGGCACTAGTGCATAGGGGTGTAAATTCTCAGTGCACTTGTCTTCTCTGCTGCTGGTACAGCCTAACACCAGAAAGCCAAGTGGCACAAGGTCCCTCAAAGCCGTTCTGCCTTACACCTCTTTACATAGACAGTTTTGCATTACCACTGTTCCTGCCTCACACTTTGACTTAGAATCTCAGGGTGAGTATTTACACTCATTCAGAAAAAGCAGAAGTATGTATTTTATTCCTTTTTTACCCAGAAGTGCACAGCCTCATCTCAGTGTGACACTGCCTTCTGTCTATTACTTGTTCTGTATTTACATTTCACCATCTGCCCACTGCTAACCTATGCCTAATCTGTGCATCATCACCACTCTCGCAGCTGAAAAATATAAAAGATTTGCTTGAATTAGGGATCTCCTGGGGTGCACCATTCAGGGAGCTGTACCAAAAATAACTTGATTTATGAGCTGGCAGTTTAAGTAGCCCCTTAGCAGCCCTTATCAACTGCTGCTGATACAAGATGTCTCTATTGATTCAGGGCCATCCAGGTTTGAAGTGAGTCAGGTAGCTCCATTTCATGTGCATCAGAGTGGCAGTTCACGTTTCAGGAATAAATCTGAAACGTAGTTTTTTTGGAAAATCCAGTTAAGAGATACAGCAAAAATTTACCGTCAAATCTCTGTCTGGAAAAAAACCCCACATCCACAGCTCTATTACCATTTCTGCATTAAATGCCAAGCAAGGGTAGGAAAGTAAATATCTTCACTGTACACTTTGTACTTACTTTTCCCTGTGGATATACCGAATTATGGGATAGATGGAATATACTGTCTCTACTTGACTGTTTTAAACACAACTTAGTGAACTGGTACTTTTTTTCCAGGACAGCCCCTGCAGTGTGCTTTAAGATGCAAGAGAGTCAGGAGCAACTTTTGCTCCTCATTTTCAGGTGGCGCTTACTCAACGTGATCCTTTGCCATGATGAAAAACAAAAGGGACCCATGGACATTACTGGGTGGTGACACAAAGAACACAGGATGAAATTCCACTTTCACTCTGGTGATTCCTTGACCATTAAGTCAGTCAGGGTTACACTTAATAAAATACATCAGGAAGAGAAAAGCACTGTAATCCCATGTTCCTACACCTTTGAAAAAAGGTGCGCACCTCCCCAGTGCACATCACTGTTTTCCAAGGGCAGGAGCAGAGTCCCTGGACAAGTGGGGTTACTAATATGGGAAAGGAATGGGCAACTATGAAAATACTTATTTTCATACCTGCAGAGGCTCAAGGATGGGGCAGAAACCTTCTGCCACTGCCATGCCTCTAAGCAGGGGTGGGAAGAATCCAGCAGTAGAAAGCACACTGTAGCAGTTCACCCAGGAACAAGACGAGATTCCAAAAGCTCCAGCACAACCCTGGAGGGCCACAAGACACTCTAAATGAATTAGATGATTTTGAAAGGTCTAAATAAAAAAAATCCAAACTGTAATGACACATTTATAGGCAAGATGTATCCTAGAATATCTGAAAGCAGAAAGACATATAAATTTTTGGGATGGGGACTATTATCCTTATAAAAGTGGAAATAATAGCACCCCTATGCCCAATGGGCAATAAAACATTATGGAGCAAGGCACCAAGAGGCTACAGTGACTTGGCTGATGAGGAAATGAAAGAAATGAATGAAAAGGTCACTAGGTATGAATAGAAACATCTGAGCACTCTGAGGGTTTTATAATTTGTTAACCAAACAGATGCTGGAAGAATGGATACTAGAGAAAACAGGGGCAGAGAAATAGAGAGCAGTAGGAGAAAGAAAATATAGTGACTGAGTAATTCTCCTTACATGTAAAAATCTGGAGGCAGGGCAAGGGGGTGTTGTATAGCTTTAAAACTCACATAAAAATAAGCATCAGTGCCGTGCTTCTTGTAGCTGGGCCAGCAGCAAACACATCTGAGGGAGCTGAGCCCGCGTGACTGGGCCACGCACGTGTGTTGTGCTGAGGGAGATGTCATGTAGAGCACAGATAATTCATCTGATGTGGCATTTGCTTGGGTAACCATGCAATTTTCTGTGAACAGCAAACTAAGGAACCGTGCAAAATCCATAGTTCATTGCTCTCTTCTTCCCTGAGGTTGAATCAACTTTCGTACTTTTTTTAATGCCATATTGAGCTCTTCGATCCATTCATATTTCTCTGTCTCTTTTTTTTCGGCTGGTCTCCCATTTATGAATTTGTACCACCTATGAATGCTCACTGCAATTCATTCATACATTCTGCATTCATGGGGATGCAGAAAAGACAGGCACATTTATGGATAACACAGATGCAACAGCGCGCCAGAGACAAAGATGGCCTTAAGTCCCTTAAGGAATGCAGAGAGCCTTTCAGAAAAGCTTCCTGGGTGGGGGCTGCCATCCTGTAATTCATCAAGGAAAGTATTACAGGCAGAATCCACAGTTCCAGTCCAACCAGTTGTGCAATCTCAGTCCCTGGTTTTGGGCATGAAACTGATGTTCCCTGAGTGGTACCTTTTGTCTCACGTGCTGGCTATGCTGCATGGCACGTGCTCTCTCCACCTCTCACTTTGGGATTCTCTGTGCAAGACAGAGGTTTCCAGCTCTCCTTCCAGGAGATTTATGATGAGTTGTGCTGGTTTTTTCCCCCAAAAAAGTCTGTAATTCAATGAGTTTAAGACTGAAATTAAGACCAAAAAAAATCTTCATTGTTGGTTGGACAAATTTAAGATTTTGTAACAGCATGGTGCTGCCTTTCAATGGCTTTTCACATCATAGCAAACTCTTGCTTATGGTTTTAGGTGCATAGTCAGAAAACACAGTGTGGCAGATTAACAACACACTTGGATTTAGGAAGTTTTCCTGACTTGAATGTCGTTTTGTTCCTTATTTAAATATATACATACAGAGGCCTCTGGAGCCTTTAAAGGATATTATCTATGACCACACACATACAGAGAGGTTTGAATTCAATGTTTTTAAATGTTTGCTGACCAGGTGGTCTTATTTTCTCTCTCTCAAGAAACAAGGCACATGTACGTACAAAATTGTCTCACATAATTTATAGTTGGTTGTTTGGGTTTTTCTTCTAATGTAAGGAATTAGCTCACATGCTCACTCCTTATGCAAAAAAAGTGTGCACATGTCAAAGATGTCCAAGATGAGTATCCTATAGGAAAACATTGCATCTGGGAAGCAGCAGGAAACAAAACAGACCAGACATCTGTTTGGTTTGCTCTTTTATTTTTTTTTTTCCAGGGCAGCAGTTATGCATTTGGCTAAATTACTCTGGCTCTCAAAGCAAGAGCTCTGCATCTATACAGTAATTTACTGAATTCTAACTTGTCATCAGGGAAGGGCTGAATGGAATGGTATTCATAAAAACAGTGGTCCACTGTTGGATGGGGCTTGGAGCAACCTGTTCTAGAGGAAGGTGTCCCTGCCCTTGGCAGGGGGCAGGAACTGGATGAGCTCTAAGGTCCCTTCCAACCCAAACCATTCCATGATTCTAAGTCCTGCACACAAAACATGACACTGTAGGTCTACAGGATGTTCCAACAGGATGTCTCTGGGTAATTTCCCCCAGAGATAATTTAGTGAGAGGTCACTGATCAAGAGCGTTATTGTGGAGCAGTTAAAAACAATGGTCAGTGATCCCAGTGAGCAGTTCTGAACAAAGCTGTGCATAAAACCTTACACAAGAAGTACATAACCACACAATCCGAATACTGGCAGACTGGGGAATGTTTCATACACAGCAAAATGTGCTGGAATTCTGCTTGCAGTGAAGTAACTCCACAGACTCCTACTCATTTTAGACCCTGTATGACCCAAGTGCATTTGGAAGTGTTGCCCCCGTACTGCAGCAATTCCAAGCCCTGATGGTGATTATACCAGGACACACATTCTGTGAAATCCCAGTTGAAATCAAGTGGATCAGAGCTAGGCAAAGTCAGATCTCTCTGTTCTCATCTGCACGGGCAAAGCCATTATTTACCAAGGGCACACGGACTTTAGTTTGAAAACATGAATAATTTGTGTGCCACTAGGACTTCAGAATTTTGCAGCAACACTGATTAAATAAAAAGCAATTTGGCTTTGCACAGGGCAGACCCTCAAGCATAGACAGGTCTCTGCTGCAACAAAAACTTCCCATCTCTAGAACTTGATTTTGTTGACTCTCTTTTGCCTGCTACTGACTGGATGCCTTGACAACACAACAAACCTTCATTTGATTTAGAAGGTTTAGCATATCATATAACAATAACCAGATTACTCCCCTTAATACACAGAAAAATAAAATTGCTTAGAAGAAAAATCCTGTTTCTGTTGTTTGGCACCAATTACTCACCATGTGAATTACTCCGGAAAGCCTTTAAGCTCAAAAACCAGAATATTCATCAGTATCTGTGATATTATTCCACAGGTATCAATTAGTTGTCTTGAGATACAAGTTGAACTAGTGATTTCCTCCCTCAGTGAAGCCCAGAAACTTTTTGTCCTGACATTCATGAAAAGTAACCTACACTTAAAATGGAATGAAAGACAGGAAAACAAGGCAGACAGCATGAAACTAGGCTGTCGAGATCAGTAGGGGCAGAAGAGGAAAAGCCTGCAGAATTAACTTGGATTGAAAACCTCAAGATTCTCATTAGGTGGAGAATAACAGCTACTAAAACTGTTTTAGACATGGAACCCAGCAGAAAGTTACACCTTTTGTATATTTAGTCAGATAAGCAGAAGTTTATGTACTCTCCATGCTACGGCTCTGAAAACAAACAAACAAACAAACCAACCCACCTTCTTTCTGGTATCTTTAAAAGAAAATTTTAAAAACCCCCAGCACCTAAGGCTCCACTTCAATAGATTTTTGCCAGCAGATCCTAGATTCTGTGGGGAATTCTCTAGAAGCACTTGAGATGTAGTGAAATGCGTGAACACAAAAGTTCCATGTGGGCAAAGTTTGTTAAAGGAGTAGGATCCTAAGTTGCCCACACATTATTGCTGCATCCATTAATATTCTATTTGCAACATGTAGTATCAAATGATTCACAGATGTTTTAATAATTGGTTTACAAGACTATATAAAAAACTCTGTTTCTATAAACTTGCAGGATATGCTAGATAACTCCTTTTTACTGTTTTATAAATGACAGCTTAACAGCAACTCTGATCTTTAATTTTTACATGCTAATAATAAAACTACTAAAACTATGACAGTTTCAGAAACCGTGATTCCAGATAAAATCCAAGACTGAACTCCAGGGTTTGGATTTCTATTTCCCGAATGCTACGAACAAATTTTTTCCCCCATGTTGTCTGAAACAAGCAGATTTTTCCTGCCTTCGAACAAAGCAGTCTGAGGGCTCAGAGGGGAAGAGATGGATTAAATGTTGACTGAAACACTTAAAGGCCTTCAGGAAGAAACACAAATGCCAGGTGCTGACCTAAGGTTCCAAAAGCCTGTAACCAGCATACAATAGAACTGAAGTATTTCAAAGTCTCGTACCCTTTGACAGATGTTGCAATCATGTTGTTTCATTTTTCTGTTTTCAACACTCACATGCTTGTCCTTTGGACATTCCTCATATTAAGCTCATGCTTCTATCTTGTTTGCAGCAAGTCTCTAAGGCAACCACGGGGTTGGGCAAATAGTTTCACTTTGTGCAAGATAATAGGTAATTCAAAACATCTATTTTTTCAAAGCAAACTTAAGTAATCTACACATCAAACACTGCAGCTGATTAAGAGTCCAAGAAAAACCAATCAATGTGGCCAGTTAGACAATAACAACTCAATCCCAAAGTGCTCTAGCTCCCATTAACTTCTAGGGTCAGGGCTGAAATTCAGGGGCGTGTAAAGCACAGCCTGCTTCCAAACATCCACCCACTGCAACCCCAGGGTGAGGAAAAGACTGATTAACTGGAGGACTTACTGCCAGAGAATACACAGATCACGTAGCTTCTTCACCCAAGGTGAAACTCACTTCAGTCCAAAGAGTGCTTCTGGCACCTACAAACACAGCAGGTGCTTCTCATCCAGACTCCAACAGAGTCTGAGCCAGAGCACATGATAATGAACAACTATCCTCCCCACTGGTCTGAAGTGAGGCCCTGTTTTCCCCTCAATACAAGTCAAAAAGCAAGGGCTTTATCCTTTATCCTAAGACAGCGGCACCTGTCAATTCCCATAAGACACGGACAAGGCCTGAGACACATCAAGCCCGGAGCCTGGCACAATGAGGTTAATTCCCCAGCATGCAAAAGGGATCTGCCTGCTGTCCTTTTGGATGCAGGGAAACAGAGCAAATTACACCGATAAAACTCAACTGTCTGGACACTTCTTCGCCGTGAGAGGAACAGCTCCACTCCAACATTTCCAGTTACTCTACAATTGCTGAAAGATCAGAAAGCAGGATTAGACCAAGGATCTCAGGACCTTAACAAATGAAATAAGCATCACAGAGCTGGGCCAAGCTCAGAAGGCTGAAAGCAGGAATGTGCTACCAGGGCTGTGGCCAGCACCCATCTCCTCAGGCAGCACCTTGAGGACTACAAAGAGTGCTGATATCACCACCCAGCCCAGAGCATCTACCACAGATTCCAGGCCTGGAACCCACCCACAGGGTTTAAGTTTTTAGTCCTAACAAAGTTTTCTACTTACCACCTCCACTGCTGCCCAAACTTCAGTGAACACACTGCTTTCTGCTATGGCTTGTCCATGGCGTAGCCATAATGTCCCCAGCCAACATTGCTGCCCTGAGCTCCTGTGCACAAGACTATGTGAAGAAAAGGGATAGTTCATTAAAAAAAAAAAGTTCTAATTGATTGACATGTTTTACTTGGACAAAGGGGATGTTTGCCCAGGTACTTGCCCACAGTTCTGCAGGCAGTTTTTCCCCCGTAATCCACCCTCGCAGCGGTGCCGGCAGTACAACCACACCACACATTGCTACTCTGGAACAGAACAGCCTAAATCAGTGCCCCTTCAAAGCTTTGCATGTGCTCTTGGACAGCTCAGGACTTGATCCTGCAAGCACCTCACCCAAACAAGACCCCCACTGGAATTGGCTTACATCCCAGACTAAGAAGCATCAGGCCCTTGAGACTTTCTTCCCTTTCAGCATTTCTCTGCCTTCTGTGTACTCAGGTGTTACCAGTTTCTAACTCAGCTAGTGACTATGCTTAAAGCTAAGACAGTGATCCCAGAAATATCTGAGAAATAGGATAACAGCAGCTTTGCAAGCCAGGTGCAACAGCGTAAGTAAATCCTGTGGACTCCATAAAAGATACTATTATCTGTGAACTCTAGGAGTCTAAAATCAAAACACACGATGCCCCAAGCATTTGCAGAGTAAAGAAAGGTCACTTAGCTGACCAGCAATAACACTGAGGGACCAGCCAGCATAGGTCTCACCCCTGAAGTTTGTCCCTCTCATAGGGAAAGTCCAGAATCTGTTGAAAACTCTTGTCCATCATGTGGCAAACACATGTCGTACTCTGCCTCCTCTTCCCACGAAAGAGGCACCAAGGGTGCAACCTGACTCTTCTTTTACTGAATTCCTCAGTGCTTGCAAGTCCAAGAGCAGAGGCAGGTTCTGGGTTTTGGCAGAGAGTTCTCAAACCATCACCATTTACTACAAGGTGTCTTGTTCCTCCTTCAGTGAGAAGCACAGACCCCACAGGTCCCTCAGAGTCAGAGGGACCTTGCACAATTAAATACAGATGGGAGGCACAATAATCTGGATGGATTATTTGATCCAGCAGCACAGATTGCTTAATCCCACAGAGATGCTCAATATATCATTCTATATATCTGATATCAGCCCTTCACAGAAGTACAGCAAGAACGTCATCCAAGTCTGATGGAGGGAGTTCCACAAGCCACCAAGAACACTAAGTTCCCAAAATATTTGGACAGTGTCCAGTGACAGTATACATCGTTTCAGAGGCTGCACACCAGAACTTGCTGAGGAACTGTACTCGAGAGCTCCAACAGTGCACAAGCTTTCCAGCTGGTGCCCCATAATGTTCTGGAACGCATTATGGTCACAAAAGCCAACTCCACTTTGGACATGAGCAGTGTTCAGGTGTCACATTCAGTGGCATGATTTAGTGCCGCAAAGAACACCAGGTTGTGCTTATACCCTTGTATTAACAAGACAGTTTGGAAGAGAATAACAAGACTACTACTATTTACAAATCCTGAAGTCTAAAAAGCAGATGGATTAGCAAGAAAAGACCAGATTGTTACAGTCACATCTGATAGCACTAATTTAGATAGTGGTTGTAATGGGAATAAACCATTGTTAGCTGATTTTCTTTTGGTTCCCATTGTGCAATTCCCTCACACCACAGAACAAACATTATCTTATTGTGGATTCCTGAGGACATTTCTAAACCATGGGCTCAGCAGGCTAGTTCCTTTTGCTCAGGTCTGGACAAATTCTGGAGAGTCAAGGTCTGAGTGTGCATTACTTCCTCTTCACATACTGGTTTTTTTCAGGAAGATATCTGGTGAATGAACAGAGAAGGAGCAGTAACAGGTGAGAGAATTGCCTTCTCAATTTATACAGCACCTGAGCACTCATCTCATTTAGTTCCACACTGCTAACCACCTGCTCTGTAGATGCAGATAGACACTTATGTTATAATAATTTTGCTCTCTGGTAAGTCTTAGCTATGTCATTGTAAAATAAATGTACCTTCTGCAAGCTCAGAGTTAAAAAACAGCCCTGAGGATGTGTGACATGAAATCGCCCCTTTACCTGTATCTTCAGTCAGATATACACATGTATAAATTCAATATACCTGTGCATGTAGGTATATAATCTCCTGCGGAATCTCCCTCTGCAATGAAGCAAAACAGCTGGTTTTGAGGACAACAATGTTAAAAGCAGAGAGAAAGGAACCAGACTCCTCCAGAGCATGGAAAAAGAGGGTAGTTGGGTACAAATTCTGCATCTTCTTCCCATGTGAAGGAGAACGGTCACGTTTCCAAATCAGTTCTGGCATGGGCTTCTCATACATCCCACATTGAACATACTGCCTTTGGAAAGGGACAGTATAATTACACCTGACAGCACAGAGGCAACGCTTTGAGTGTTGCCCTCATGTTATTCAACAAGGGAAGCATCTCATCCATCACACTGGTAAGGTCTCTGTTCCCAACAGAGTGTTCTTCCACCTTCAACTGTCTTTCTTCCTTTACAACCCTTCCCCTGTGACCCTAGATGTCATCAGGGGACGATTTTAGGTGAAAAAACTCACGTGTTATGAAGTTCTAGACATCGAAGCACGACCCACGTGGGTTTCAGCCATTGTCACAGAAGGGGCAAAGTCTCCCACAGGATCTGCACCACCTTTATGCAAATACCCTTCAGCTTAGAAGATGGCAATATTTAGGTAGGTGGCTGCTCCTCAGATGACTGCTGTAGCCACAGTTGGAGTCACTGTTCACTGTAGCTTTTCTACAGATATTTACCTTTTCTCTAGACATTGCAGCAGCATGAACAGGAATTCGTGACCCTTTTCTTGGAGCAGAGAATGAATGTACAAACTTCTCGCAACTTGGGGAGGTGGTGCATACTGAATATAGTGATTTGGTTGGTATCTCACTCTCTGTACCCCTGTTTCTCTGGAGTACTTGAAATTTAAAACATTTTAAAAAACAATAAAATCAACCAAAAAAAATTCACAAGAACTTTGAGGATGAAACAAAGAGCAGCAGAGGAGAGACTCCTCGGCTTGTTGTCAAGAGTGCTGGGGTCAAAAATAAAGGTCACAAATCCTGAACAGAAGCACAGGGAGACAAATGCACTCCAGAGGAGGTCAATATGCAGAAGACCACAATACAACACTACTGCAGTTGGGGTTTCTGCACACCTACAGTAATTTCTACTTGAATAACTGTTTTTCTTGAAAAGCCTCTTTTGTGCATCTGAAGAATGGAATTATTGGCATGTCCTGTGAGAATGAAACAGAGTTACCATTGTCATGGAGCTGCTTTAAAAAAGAGTAATTCCTAGACTGAAAGAATAACAACTGGAGTCACAGTTGGATCAAGAGCAACCTAAGCTCTTGGGCTTGCATCCACTAGCTGGAGGTGAATTGAAATAAACTCCCCATTCCACAGAGCTCTGGCAATCTCCTGGGAACTATACTTGCCTCCATAGCTCTAAATAAATAAATAAATAAATTTTAAAAAGCAGCAAGCCCAGACCTCCCGCACCATCTTATTTGACATAATAGTCCACACTTGGGTGGCCCAATTTGTACACCAGCCTTATTTTTATGACAGTAGAAAACACTAAATCATGCTCATGAAAACTGGATATAGTTCCCAAAAAGATAGGAAAAAGAAACAGAACATGAGCAAGAGTGAAAGCCAGTGAAGTACTCAAGAAGGAAGGAGCTGATTGAAAGAAAGCATTTAAATCTAAACTTGCTTTGGGCAAATACCCCACTGCATTTTGATTCTTTTTGGCACATTCCCCTTCTATTTTTTGAACCATCCAAGCCTACAATAATATTGGCCAGGACATTCTCCTGCTCCCCACTAGAGAATCTCAATTACTCCAGATTTGCAAGTGTCAAACACCTGGCATACTCTGGAAAAGAAAGACAGAATTCCATCAGACCCCTTCCTTCTGCTGACACACACGCTCCAGAGGAATGGCTGTTGCTGAAGGGAGGTGCCAAAGGCTGCAGTGATCCCACTCCTCAGGCTCATCCTCACGCTCATGCTGCAGGCAGTGCTCCCCCATTTTGTTACCACCATGATTTGAACAAGGGCCTGTAGTTCTCCCTGGAATGACCTACACCTGCAACAGGACAGCACAAAACCAGAGCATCCCCAAGACACAGAAGAACAAACATTCACACCTAAAGAACTTTGCCTGTGGTTCCATGCAATTCTTTTTGGAATCTGTACCACACTCTTGACAAAGCCTAGAACACATGCAGAGTCCTAAACACTCAGTTCTCTGCTGATGTCTCACGTATAATCGGTGATACATTTAAAAATTAATAATAATGTAAATCATACACTACTTTAGGATCAAAATTGGTAACATCCGTCTTTTAAGCCCCCTTACAAAGCTCCCTGGAGCACACTTATCACTGCAGGGCTAGAGGCTCACCTCCCACTACCATGGTGCACAGCTAAAAACTGTAACATCACAGAACAAAACCTAACCTCAGAGCATTGCAGAAGACGGATTAAGTTACTCAGATAAAACAGGAACAACAGATTTAATGTTCAGACCTTAACTTGCAAATTAAGCTGGATTTATAAGAGCAGCCCTTAGGGTTACATAGAGCTTATCTCTCACATTAACTCATGTGAGACTTAATGCCACGAGCCTGCCAATCACACTGTTCCCCCTGTACCCGTAGTCTGGAAGCAACCTTGTCTACATTACAATTGTTTTCAGCTGCTTAAACTCATCATCTGTCAGAGAGATAATTCTGGTGGATCTCACTTCCACCTTCCCTTCCACAGGTGCACTTCCCTGCTTTGCACACTCACACAATCCTGTGAAGATCCTGCTGTTCCACAGGTGCTGTCCTATCCAAAGGCCTCATTTCAGATTAGGTCTCAGGTGCCTATGAGAAAAGTCTCTTCTCCACACAAGTTCCCAGAAAACCACCTGGTTACAATCCTATCAGCTGCAATTAATAAAATTACATCATTCAAAAGCTTACATAAAACATCACTAATGAAGCTGCACAGAAAAAAAAAGTCATAAAAATCAAACTCCTGGTACTCCATCAGAAAAATAAGCACTTTCTATCCAAGACATCACATCATGCCATCTCCTTAATTTAAAAGCATTAATCTTGCTCCTTTTTACAGAACAATAGCTTTACACTTTGGCATGGAAAATAGAGAAATCGGGGAAAACATGGACTCTAACTAGTAAGGATTATGCCTAGGATGGGGTTCAGCAGTCTGACACACAGCTGCAGCTTGTGGCTCTCTGAAAGCAGCTCAGCAGATAGAGAAAGGAAAACTTCAGTAAATGGGGTTTTCATGGCAAGAGGCTTCACAGCAAATGAGGCAGCTGGAGACTACCAATCCTGAAAATGCCATGTTACACCGTTACCTTTAATTTAATCATATTTAGGAACAGACCTGTTCCAACAGCACTCAGTAGTACGTGAGACATCTACACTACACTACAGTCTCAAAAAAAACCCCAAACCAAAACCAAAAACATAAATTAAAAACCCCCAAACAAACCCACAGCCCCATAAGAATTATGAAAAGTCAAACATACAAGATTTGGTTTTCCTTTGTAGCACAGTTGACTCTCCTGCAATGTGAAGTTTTCAACTGTATTTTTTTTAAATTTCTCATTGCTTTTCTGAATTTATCCATACTATGAAATACATAGGATGCTGCTATCAACCAAAATGCTGAAAAGGCTCTGATACAGAGCATACATGTTCTGTATAGATAATGGATATATGTTTAGTAATATATGTAAATAAACACAGAATATACAGAATATCCTCTTCTCTAGTCTATCAACCATATTCTGTTACACAGCGAAGCTGAAGAGACCCATACTCACCTTTATTTGTTAGTAGTTTTAAGGATTTATGGCTGTTTTGGAAATCCCAGTAGTATACAGCACATCAAATATTCAATTAAATCACACATAATGTCACTTCACTGGGGGGAGGATGAAACCCATCCACCTGAAAACAGTATCTTCAGTTTAGCTCTTTAGACTTCAAAGACGTTGATGTGACATCTAACTACATCCAGTCTCATACTGTGTCCTTTTCAGGTACTGTTCTGTACTAGCTCCTCATATTTTGTCTGCAGTAAAAGGAGCAGTCAGAGCTTGATGCTTGCCATAAGGTGAGGTGCACAAAATTTGAGCTAGGTGTTATGAATTGTCTGCAGCGGGATTAGTGTGCCTGCATCTTCCAAACACACTTATCCCGTGCCTCCTCCTAAGAACCTCGACACAAAGAAAAGTTCTGTGTTGTGCTTTCACAATCAGTGCAATCAATGAGGCAAGTATCACTCAGAGGGAGGGATTTTGCAGCCTGGTTTCAAACCTTATTTGACCTTGTGGTTTGGTGTTATACTACAGGCAGAGGCAATTTCCAGTCCCTCAATATTTTATTGCTGTGTTACAACCAGGAGCAGCCTGCTGGTCCTTACTGCACGTACTCTTACTCATGCATGAGAGCCTGCTGTCTCTCATTTACACACACACTCCAGGCTAAGCCTAGTTAATCTATCACTATCTCAGGGCTGGAAAACAAAGCCTGAGCTGAAAAAAATCTTACAAATTTTTTCCTTTCACGTATGTAATCATCTCAAAGGCAGCTGCCTGATAAAACAGGCTTAGCACAGTGAATGCTTTGTTAATTTAGAAATACTAGTACAGCTAACTCAAGCATCAGCCCTAGACATGCTGTTCTCTCTGGTGCTAAAACAGGACTTTCCGATAACTTGTGTTTACTGAAGGACTTGCTTAATGCATCAGCCCCTGGATTTCTCATGGAACCTTGCTAATAATAGTGAACAGGTCCAGAAGACTGGAGTCATTTGGGGTCGTTTATCTCATAGTATTAAACAGACCAGGAATGCAGGAAAACCAGCGATCATGCCAGAATCCAGAAGTTCATACAGAGGTAACTAAGAGTCCCCTGACTAGTAGGACAAACGAGAGGCAGGAGGAGGCATTAACAGCAGGACAAATTGCCTTTTTAATGTGGTTTGTGGGCACGTTTCCTGCTCAGTGATGGTGAGGGGGAATTTCTTCAGGTTCTAGACCTTTACCGTTTCTTCCTTTAACTCTAAAAGTGTTCTTTCTTTTTTAAAAAACCTACGCATCCAAACGAGACATCCAATATGGTATGGTGTAATACATTAGAACTGTAGGCTGACTTTACACTGAGAAAACCAGAGCCTGTCTGCATAACAAGCACAAAGGGATCTTTATCCCAGCCACTTTCCAGGCTGGTGACATGTCCTTTCTCAGATACACCTGGCTGAAGAAAAGCCCTGCTGTCACTGCAGAAGATTGACTACAAGGAATTCACATCTTGCAACAGTGTAAGATCTTGGGAAAATTCACCCTTTCAGGCCCAGATGCGCTGACAAAAGAGGTCCATCTTCAGAGACTACCTTTCCAACAAATTCATCACAGAGCATTCACAGAGTAGGATTAGGTTAACCTGAATAGTTAAGATAGTTGGTCTCATGTACAGAGCAGATACACTTTATATCTCTGTCTTTGAAAAAGACCTAAGTCTCTCTAGTCACTTCTTGATAAAACTCATTTGAACAGTGAACAAAAAGTACCCGTTCCTTTGCTGAAGACAAGATAAAATGTATTTTCTTTCCTCAAAACATTTTAGAAAATAGAGGGAGGAATGCTGTGTATGCTAATCAATAGAAATAAAAATTATCAGATGCAGACCATGGCAACAATATCAAAGTGTTGGGTCTCAATTTATTTTTTATATGGATTTCTGAAGGCAATTTTGCATCAAGTCACACAAATACCCACTTCATGATTCTGTGGCATTTCAACACCTGTTAAGTGTGTGTGGCAACTTTTTTGTAACAATTTTTGAAAGCAAGAGGGAGCCTTTCTGATACTTGTGCTGGAATGGAACAGCAGCTTGAAAGCACATTTTTATATTCAGTGCTAATCAGCAGAATTAAAGTTTCAAGCAGTTATGGATATGAAGAAGNAATCTCAGGACCAAATCCCATCAACCTTGGCAAACACGTAGTGCTTAGGTGAGGTGTCCCTGGGATTGCCAAAACCAGGAAAAGGTAAAAACCCACTGCCAGGAAATTTATTAAACCATGCAGTAAAGGAACACAGGTCTTCTGCCTCCAAACCCCTTGTGGTCACTGGTGTCTTTGAAAGTTACAGCACAGCTGGCCCCAAGAGAAAGGGAGTCTGAGGAAACATGGAGGACTCCAGCTGCAGGGCAAAAATGGAAAAGTTTGGAGCAGATGTTGAATCATGACAACCCATGAAGAAGAAATTGCTGGACACCAAAAGAGCGTGCATAGGAAATGGTTTTTCTGTTCTACCAACACCCCAGATCTGTCCTGAAAAGCCTCCAGATAGGGGTGATGTTTAAGCACTGGAAATCTAAGGAAGGTCAGAATAGCAGTAAGCTGGCAATGTCGGGGCACCTTTCAGGCTTTTCCCCTGTGAACCATTTGTTCCTTTCCTACCCGTTTTCTGTTAAAGAAAACCTAAACAAACCAACAAAAAAGCCCCAAACCAAACCAAATCAGCACAGCTTCTTTTGCGGTATGACCACAAAAAGCCGCCAGGCTGAAGCCAATCGATCTTCAAAGGAGGAAAGGAAGAAAGTGCACTCAAGAACAGAAGGATATGTTGACTTTTGGATTTATACTTTTAAAGTGTACAGTCACTCAAAACACAAATCATCTGTCCCACTGACAGCTAAAACTTTGTCCCTTGTTATAAAAGAAACTGATGAAGTGCAGATGGCAGCTTGTGTATTGAGTTGGCTGCTTCATAAACTGTAATTATGGTGGATATGAAATGGATCACCTCATCCATCTGGAATAAAAATGGGATTATCACTTGGCAATTTTTTTTTGCTTTATAGGACTGTGAAATATCTTGCCCGTCGCTACTCTTTGGCATGGCTGGAGTTTAACAATGAAATACAAAAGAATGCTGATTCCAGATTATCTTTTACTTACAGAAGTGATAAATTAACCACTGGAAAGATAAAACCTGCCCAAGAAATCATTTCTCCTCACTGACCTCATGCTTAGGCACTGCTTGGAATGAAATCAGCTTTGGAAAAAGTGATCCATAATTGAAAACAAATGGTGACCATGCACAAAAAAGATACACCAATAACTGACTTGTAATTTCAAGAGTTTCCTAAGCTCCATGAAAGCCTGAACCTTTCCTAAGTATGCAGCCAGAATCTAGTGACATACTCACCACCACTGGCCAGATTACTGTCGTGTACAGCACACATCAATCACTGGATTTGTTTGTTAAAAGAAAAAAGTAACAGGAAAAATGCACTCCTTTTGGCTGTGCAAACTACAAAAAAATAGATCTCACTGTGAAGTCAACAGTGCATCCAACGAAACACACAAAGGACCATGGAATACACATTATTATGACTCAAATCTCCCCTTATGTGAGCTGACCTTTGGCTTTGTGGTACACAGGCAATCTGTGACTTTGTTACTCAGCATTTGTGTACTCACATTCAGGAAGCACTTTGGGGATGAACCTGAAATAACTGCCCAAGTTATAAAAGTAAAAACCTGAAGACTATTTGGTGATGCCAGTGCTGTCGTGGGCAGGGAGGAAATCCACATGGGAAGTAAATGCATCTTCCACTTAGACAAAGATGCTGATTAGAAACCTTGTCAATAAAGAAAAAAAAACTTGCACCATGGATTACAAACCAGACAATCTGATTTCTTCTGCAACTTCTGATGAGCACCTTGCTAAAAAACCAAAAAACCCTCAAAACCACGTGGATCATTTGAAAACAACTTATTTTGCACAAATGCAGGAAAAAAAATTATCTCACTGTGAAAAATCCCCCAGAACATCTCCAGTTTAGTTTTCAACTGTGACTCATTTACCCCTATCCCATTATTATTTCTAGGTTCATAATCATCCCTTGCCTTTCACATGATGGCAGAACAAGTAAATAAATTCTGTCCTTGTGCTTTGGCAGTGTTCTGTACCCATTTTGGATGACTACTGAGTTGAACAACAACACTGAATTTGGCTCAAGAAATTCCTACATAGCTGAGATGTTTGCCAAAACCCCCCCACAAACACATGTTCACTCCCCACCAAGTCAAGAACTGGATCTGGAGGCAGAGAAAAGAGGCTGTGTAAGAAACCTCCCTCTTTACAGCAATAGTAAGATTTAAGTCTAGATTGAGGGGTTGCCTTTGTATGACACTTATCTGCCATTAATCTCACGTATTTTCAGCCTTTGTTGTTGTCTAGAAACTGGAAAGTATGACCCAACTGCATAGAGTGAACTGATCTCTACCTGAAACTGCAAAGAGCCCACGACTAACCATGAGTACACCAGAAACATGGCAATGATATTACTGGAATCCCTAAAGCCAGAGAGGGTGGTGAGAAACTGGCCACCTTCCAGGCAACTGCTCGATGATGGAATGAGAGCACCAGCCAGAGGGTTTGGGAGGAGAGAAGCCTCAGGGCCTGCAGTTCCTGGGGGAGGTGTGGGGCACAGCTTATCCACTGCTGTGTCCTTCCTCATGTAGCCATGCAAGACAGGTTTTAAGGCGTCAGCTTTAAATTCAGGCTTTAAGCATAAGCAAGAGAGACACTTCGTATCATCAGAATCATGGAATAGTTAGGCTTAGAAAAGCAACTTTTAACCAACTGTTAACCTAGCACTGCCTTGTCATCACTAAACCACGTCCCCAAGAAATATATCCAAGTTTGGTTGAACACTTCCAGGGATGGCGACTCACTCACCTCCCTGGGCATGTCAGCAGCTCTGTTCCCTGCATTATCCTGCACCAATTCCTTTTCTTACTGGGAACAGAACCATGTCCCACCATCTTTGATTTACTGAAGGATAAAGGTTATGTAGATCATTGCTACAAAACAGCAGATGCACAGCAAAGTTTTGGGGCATCAAAAACCAGTAGCGACCTCACACCACTCAAGAAATACAGAAAGCAGAAAGCAAACCAAGTAACATCACTTTTTGGAAAAAGGGGTTTTACAAAAAGAGTTTTACAAATAATACTGGACAATTCTAAGGGCAACTGCAGCTGTGAGTTTATAAAGTTTGCTTTAATCCTGCCTTGTACATGGTTACACATTTTATGGACACAAAAACCAGTTTCCCGTGAAAGGGTTACTCAGAAGAAGAAACCATGGTTCTGATCCCAGCAGCATTTTTCATGAAGTGGATAGTAATCTGAAATGCTTTGCAGTTTACAGGAACATAAAAGTTGTTTGGTTTGGTTTTTAGTTCATGCTGAAATTGTCCAATTTTTCATTTCAGGAGGGAAAAAACTCCAAATACCAATAATCTGATTACCTAAACAATTACATGTGATATGCAACCAACCGACTTGGACAAAAAATACATTTTCCCTTTAGGAAAATGATCAGGTGGTCAAAAGTGAAATCTTGCGCATCACTGGCAAAGAAAAGGTAATTAGAGAAGAAAGTGCCCAAGCACCGTAATTACCCAGCCACATTTTACAAAATGTGATAGTATTCAATCTTTTCAGTACTAGGGTAATAAAATACTTCTTCCAAGAATTTTCAGTCTTAAGAGTCAGCTTTATTAAAAGATAAGGCAGTTTCTCTTCTCCTCTGCAACATCTGAGAGTCATAGACCAACCAGAAAAGCAGTGAGGAGAGCTGTAGGTAATTGTTAATACACAACTGCATCCTGTATCAACAAGCCAAACTGCACACAAGGAGGCTGATTTAGAAAAGCAACTAAACACGGTCAGCAGCCTCAGCACCAAGTGATACATTAACTTCTGCACAGTTTAGTGTGGTAGGCTGCTGCCACCTTTTGGTTACAGATTGTTGGGAAATTAAATTTGATCCCAAAACACACACACAGCGGAAATGTACTGTGACGTGTGGGATCTGAGCACCCGGGAGAACAGTGGGGTGGGACAGGAATATCATTTGTACTTTCTGTAAACTGAACAGTGTGTGGCTGCATGTCTTGATATTTACTGTCTTCCAGCTTATAATATCTTTGAATTCTCTACTGCTGAAATCAGCTCCCACTGGAATGCATGTGGTAGTTACTAAATGATGAAATACCTTATAAGACTAAAATTAACAAATATTTTAGCCAAGAAGAAAAAAAAAGAGGGGTCCAAGGACATAAATACATCAGTAACTACTACGAGCAGTTTGTACAGCTTGTTGTAATTACCAAGATGAGGCATCGGCCAAGGTAAGCTTTTGTTTGCACCTTTTCTCCACAGCAATTCACTTCTGAACAACAAGAAATGTGGTTTAGTTTAAGTCAGAGGCCACCTTTTACCCACAAAGCAGCTCTTTGAAATTTTTACAACATACGAGCAACATTTATCTGCATCTGGCCATTTTAAAAGCTATTTGTAACTAGTCAATGAGATGCAGAACACACAAAGAACTACCACCACTATGGATTTGACCTATAGAGCCTATGTCACATCTCCAGCAGCAAATCCATACAGCTCTACCCATGAGGAAAGTCTTTCCAGACTCCGAGCTCTTGACTGTCACATCAATCTTCAGTCTCCAAATTGATGGCAAACTCTCAACAACTGCAGAGGGAACAGCTACAACAAAACTAACACATGAGCACAGGATTATTAAAAAACCTTCAGGTCTATGATACTCCTTTCTTAAGGCCATACAACCCCATCAAATGTTACTTGAATGAGGCAGCACAGGTGTCTGGCCAGTGAGGACGTGGAATTCATGCATGACTGCACAGCACAATGAAAAGGCAGCAAAACAACATGGTGACTCCAAGCACAGAGGCAGAGGAAAATTTTTAATAAGTAATTACACATGAACTTGCTCACTGTCAGCAGAATGTCTCCTGACATCCTCTTCTGCTTTCCTACCTCCTCACTTGTTTAAAAAGAAAGAATCCAGCTGCAGGCAACTGCTAATTAAATACTTGGGCTTTCAGCTACAGTTGCTGTATGCACACATCTGCTCTGCAATAAACAGTTTTAAGTGTAATTGACTTATTTTCCATGCTCTAGGAGAGAGTATTTATGACATGAAGAATGAAAAAGCAAGCAGGGTCCAAGCCCCTGCCTCATATTCACTAGGAAGTAAAAGCTGCAAAGTGTTTAAAATTAAAACTGTTTGAAATGCCTTTATTGCTTAGGGGCAGTCTTTAATCTCACATTCCAAGGCTTTGCTCCCAAAACAATACATTTACTAATTTTTTAGCCTTGAAATTATGTAAATCCAAACATATATTTCAGTGCCGAGACACGTTTAAGTGGCTCATGTTGAGCATTCTGGCTTAAATGAATCATGAGCAACATCATGTTCCATTCCCCCTGATTTCACAATCCAGGTTTCAGACAACAGATTTGAACAGAGGTAGACAAGTCAAATATCCGTAACAACGTTCTCCTAAAGTCAATGAGGCATTGGTCAGACTCTGTATGACTGTGCAAATCCCACTGAGCCACCGAGCTTAGATACGATGTGGATGAAACAAGCCAAAAAACATGACTGAGCAATGACATTGAGAAAAAGGAGATCTCAGTGTCTTGACAGGGGCATTAAATATCTAGTACTATGTCCTGGTTTCACCTGGGATGGAGTTCATTTTCTTCCTAGTAGCTGATACAGTGCTGTTTTGAATTTAGCATGACAAATGTGCTGGTATCCCACTGATCTTTTACTTTTTGCTGAGCAGAGCTTAGACCAAGTCAAGGACTTGTCGGCTTTTCATGCTGCCCTGCCAGGGAGTGGGCTGGGCGTGCCCACGACAGAATCAGGGCAGCTGACCCAAGTGACCAAAGGCATATTCTTTTATCATTTCATGAAGTCTCCAAGTTTATCTTTTTCTCAGAGTCAGCCTGGCTTCCCTTGATTAGTCAGAAGGGCTACTGACTGTCTCAAATCAGAGGCAGTTCTTCACAGTAAATCTTTGTGGGGATCTCTCATCCTCCACTGAGACTACAAACACAGGCAAAATACCAAGACGAAAGGATATTAAAATCTGACAATTCTTTTGAACAGCATCCAACAGACAAGACTCAAATCTCCTGTACACGAGCCAAGCCAAGGGGATGTTATCAGCAATTATCTCTCATTTGGGATGAAATAAACAGATTTATCATATTACTTAGTATTTGTTACTTTACTACTGAGGAGGATTTACAAAAGTTCAAAGGGCCAGTTTTAGAAATAGGAAAAACAAATAATGTAGCATCAATCACAGTGTATTAATCTTTACAAACAACTGCAGGACTTGGATTTATCCGTAACTGGCTAACAACCAACAGCCCACTATTTGTATGCAATCAACACAAATTTATTCTCCTTACTCTTAGAACTACATTTCCTTACTCCGCTGTAAGTTACATTACGACATTGGACACATCCTGATTTTAACTCTGCTCTAGGTAAGAGTTAGAGATAAGTGCATGGATGTATGTGGGAGAGAAGGGGAAATGAGAAACTTGCTGCATAGCTGGCAGTAAAACAGCACTGGACCAAAACAACAGACTAGACCAGAACATTGCTTTTCTTTTTGACTTAAAATACGGGACAACAGAAAATTAAAAAATTAAGCATAGAGCCTTAGAAGAGATCTCTAGGTCACTGTTCCTTCCAGTCTAGAGCTGAGCACAGGATTATGAACTCTCAACCTTCCAACAGCCACCAAACTCACAAGGAGCAGCTCCTTCTTCCCTTCCTATTCCAAGTCTGCACTCAAGATAACATCAACGACTGGGCTGACTCACTCCACAAGCTCCAACACCAGGAGCCTTGTGAATAACAACAGGTGACTCTCAATTCTGCCATCACCCCAAAAAGGGCAGTAAGCTGCTTTGTATCAGAATTGGTATCTATTTTTAAATAATTTCAGAAATTAGAAATCAAACTACTTTGACGTTGCAATACAACCTTTTGTGTTGCTCAAAACAGTAGTGCAGGTGGTGCTTATCTCCCCCTCCCCCAAAACATAATACAGAACTTTTATTAAAAGTTGCTTCAACAAGAGTTTACCAGAATACTCTTTGCTTGGAATAAATAAACACCAATGGCTGAAAAAGCCACAGATTCAGCTGCTTTTTAAAAAGCCAACTTGCCTATTATACCATTTTCTTCTTCTGTTATACTTGTCATACATTAATATGATAAGAGGAATACTTAGGATAGGTTCATTTACAACTTTATACCGTCATGGCAAGAAAGCATTAAGTGAGAATAAATCAACTTCAGACTGAAGTATTAAACAAGACCAGTTTTCTGCACTAATTAATTCATACACAGTACTGAAAAGCTGAACAGAAACCATTCAGCATTTCTATCATTAAAAACAATGCATGCTTGAACACAATTCACTTGTTTGTTCCCAAATGAAGGTAGATCAGAATTAATGTGCAATTCAGATTGAAATGACTGCTATAATTACTTCATGGACTACAGGAGAAAAATATAGTGCAGCCTATTGCACAATTTGGCCAATATCTGAATGACCCACAGTAATTTGAGAAAATTATATGCAAAGTAAGTATAAGAAAAAATACTGATCTGTTTCTGCTCTGTCTTTAATAAACAGATTATTAAGGTGCTTTAGCAAACAGAGTAAGATCTAGTTTCAAACAATCAGCTGTGTGCTATGCCCAAATGCCAGCAAGTTTTCCCAGACAAGAATTTCCATCCATTTGAGCAACAGGCAGAGCTGGTCTTTGATCCCAAAACACCATCACTCACTCAAAAATCCTGATATTCCATTTTAGAAAACTATAAAATTGAAGCCAACACATTCCAAAAGAATGTGATTTTAAACACAATATTTGTGTGCACTGCAACTCCTGAAAATTGTGACTTTCAAGGAGCTGACATATCTCAACAAAGAAAATAAACACTCAAGCTGGGAGGGAATGCAATCTGCAAATGTCTGGAAAACCTAATATTAAAAAAATGTTCTTGGGAAAGACAGGGAGAAACCTTTAAATGTTACATCCCAAAACAAAGCACATGGAATTACTTAAAAGGGGAGAGGCCAATTGTTTCATAAACACTTTTCAAAAGTAAGAATAAGATTATTTTCAGAACAAAGCGATCAGCGCCCCCCAGCACACGGTGCCAGTCCCATGTACCTGGTATTCCAACACAAGTGAAATCTACCCAGGGGCACACACAAAAACTGCAGCAGAGCTTTAGGGAGCAGGACTGTTCTTTGAAACAAAACACCACCAAGTAATTCCAAAATTTGTAGAATGCAAAGAACTTTCAAGCATAAATAGTTTTAGCAATTCACTTCAATAACTTCAAGGTAGAAACCAGCCAAAAGTCCACTTACCTTTTGACTATTATGGAAAGTTTAATTAACTTCAATGTATCCATTTCTTCACAGATGTTTGTTATTTAAACTGATTTTTCCTTCCCAAGCAGAAACTCTACCACGAGAACAGCAGATAATAGTTTTCTCAAACCCGGGAAAAGTCACATTTTACATGAACACCACGTGACTTGAATCCATGAATTCCCCATGCTGTAAAGGTGTGTTCCAACTTACAGCTGAAATAGTCATTTTTATATTTGTTTTTGAAAACTTCATTGAAAACTTACAGTTTTGAAGCTTATGAGGTTTGTTTGCTTTGTTTTATTAGAAAAAATACTCAGGCAAGGTCTACAATCATCTGTCAATTATAAATGACTTACAAGAAACTCATGAAGCAATAAAATTAAAAAAATACAAATACAAACTATATCTGAAACACTTCTATTTGGCAATTTTATAACAAATTCGAAAAAAAGAAACAAAGATTACGGATTACTTTATAGGTACAGAAAAAGCAGTAGGTGAAGTGCTCAAGCAAAAAAATAAAAAACCAAAACACTGCATTTTTTCCAAAAATAAGGTCACGTCACTACAGATTTTATGAATAATACCCTTATTAAACAGCCATTCCAGAACATCTTATATTAGTGGTGCTTTTAATCTGCACTTCATACGTTGATAAGATTATTTTTTTGTGTATATAAGTAACATTTTTAACCCAGTGGAGCTAAGCAAGACTCGTGTCAGTACCAATGCAGAATGCATTTGTATTACATTAGGAAATGCTCACTTCTGCAACCAAAGGGTTACTTTAAGTCTTAATCTATTTAATAAAAATTTAGTGTAAAAACTGCTGGTTATTAGTTTCACTGTAGTAAATTCCTCCCCAATAAGGAGGACTAACTCTGCAGTTTGACTGCATATATCCATACAAATTTTACATATTAGTTCCTTCCTACAGTAAGGAAAAAACTAATTCTGTGTTCACTATTAGAAAGGAGTGCCATGAATTAATTATGGGTACTATTCATCCCTCTAAGATTTCTGGGAAGGACGTTCAATGTATTTTTGTTCTTACAACAGATACTAACAGTAGTATATAGTCCCTTAGGTATGTAAAAGAAGGTTTTTTTACTGTTAAGGAAGGTGCTTTTTTTAAACAATTCTTCTGGCAGCACTAGTGAATTACAATATCCTTCAATATTATTTCTACCGTAATATATACATTTTAACTTTCATGCCTCTAGAAAAACATCTACAGTACATTTCATAATATAAAAATATATTACAAATCTGCTGAAATATTTACAAGCAATGTCCTATTATCTATATGCAACATTTTTGTCTCCATACAAAGACTAACAGGTTAGACGCATCTCTATTTGTCAGTTAAAAAAAATCCACGGCTTCTTGCTTATTAAGCAAGAAAATGATTTTACTTTCCTTTTCAAAGCCAACTTTGGTGCATAAAGGATTGAATTTCTAGATTATTTTTTTTAAAAAATACCATTTTCTTTACATCTAGAAAACATTAGGCCAAATAAAGTATACTTTACAAGTGAATGGGGATCCTAGAGGGTCAAAAAAGCAAAATAAATCACCAGTAACACTGACTGCTTACATCAAGGTTTTTCCAAACCTGTCCATTGATACGGATCACATCAAAGCAGATCTGATTAACACACTACACTACTCCTGCAAAGGGGCTCAGACAGACTGCAACACTCTTAACATCTTGAGACCGTACTATATGTATTCAGAGTTGACTGGAAAAGACAAGCATTCCATCAACATTTGTTTCAACATCATAATCCAACATATTTTAGGGATCTGCAAAAGGACACAAGATTACAAATGACGAATGATTACTATCCACCATACTCAAAGGGCAACAGCATAATCCCTTGGTAGCTGTTCTATTGTCTGGCACGTGTTAGATTTAGTTAACATTGACAGGAAGCCCAATAGCTTGTTACCAGTTCTCCTGGGAATCGGGAGTCAATGGTGATGGTTACTTTTTCTTGTCATCAAATATAGACTACTGTATTCACTAAAGAAAAAAGCAGCTTAAAGAAGCAAGCATGCAAAGCCTTTTAGTTGTTCCACTAAGTTGCCAGAAGAGTGTTTGCTCAGTCTCCCACTGTACCATTCCATGAAAATGTGGATATACAGTAATATATTAATATATTCCACGGAAGCATCAACTTCATTCACAGAATGTTTACACTAAGCATAAATATTTCTCTAACAAAAAAAAAAAGGAAAAAAAAAAGAAAAAGAAAAAAAAAAAGATGGGATTTGACTAATGTGCAACTTTATTTCTAAATCCATTGTCAGTGACTAAGACTGCAGGTGTCCCCACTTGCTCGGTTTTTACCTCTTCAACCTCTTCTGGGGCATTGTTCTGTAAAAGAAGATGGTACAGCTTTACATTAAGGCCCCGTGATGTATTTATCAGTCAGCCGAACATACTATGAAATCATGACTATACAAAATCTACTTTCATTTGATTAAAACCAAGAACCATTTCAGATGATCTCATAAAAGTGTACATTTCAAGAAATTATTTCAAACTTTCTATTTAAAGCATGACATTTTAGCATGACATTAATAGCTGCCACTGAATTTCTTTAACTACCTTTTCCTCTTGCAAAGTACTGGTTTTTAAATTTGTATCATTAAGCTCCCTCAGCTGGTCCCAAAAGCTCATTTCAATCACAGACTGATCCGTACTGCTAAAAATAGAGTACAACATTACATGTGGGGACCTTAATTTTATTTGGGAGAGATAGAAAGGTTTGCAAATTTTTCTCCAAGGACTTAATCCCAGAGATCATTAATTTTTTATTTTAAAAGGTTGTTTTTTTTTTTTTCTTTTCAAAGCAAACTAACCTACCGAGCTCGGCAAAGGTAATCAATATAAAATTATTAACACCTCAATTAGATTATAAAAATCACTGTGTTAAGCAGTTTTAAAACACAATCCAATTTCACCACAACATTTTTATCATTTTACCATTAATATCAATGATTCATAGACTAAGGTAAGTATTTAAAACACATTTACAAAGATAGCAAATACAGTAGGATTTGTTTTCATATTGTAAAGCAAGTTTTCATTAATTTGATTAGTGAAATACATTGAATATTAAAGGTGAACTGAAAGGCTTATTGCACTGAAAGACCTCAGATTAGTGTTCTATTTACTCCTTGAGACTCTTGGTCACTGGATGTTAAGGAAGAAATATCGGAACACTGAACTTCCGTTACGATAAAATTTCTTTCCACAACCCATTTTCATGGATTTTTACTATAATCACATAAATATGTCTCTATGGATGTTTAGAATTTCAGAATGAATTAAGCATTTCAGATTACCTTTAAAAACTGTACACACTGAACTGTGGGTACTGACAATCATGGGAGAGCAGTAATAAAGGGGTGGGGGGAGAATCAGGAAATAATTAGAAACCAGATGGATTAGAAGCCAATCTGAGGGCCTAAAAACAGAAATGTGAAAGTAGCTTAAAGACAAGTAACATGGACTGTTCCCTTTTGTCCCCCTATAAAGAATCTTGTAATAAAAAAATAACAGTACTTGAATACAAGTACAAGTTTCAAGGTAATACTGCATGTATTACAGCTGAATATAATATGGAAAGATAAATTTGGACTTTAAAAAAATTGGTATACAAACCAGTATGTGATCTTAACAGAAGTGATCTTTCAGGATTCCACTGTATGTACCTCCTTTACTAGAATTTCTGTACACCAAGCACAAAAAAGTAAAATACACTTGGTAAATACACACATTCCCCGTTTCTCAGTAACTAGAGTTTAGTTCAAGAAGTAATTCTGAAATAACTTAAGACCTCAGAACTTAACTCCTGGACGTTTACAGTACCAAGGCTCCCTGATCTGGTGTATAATACATTAGCAATCCTGATTTTCCAACGTCAAAAAGTTAAGTGAGGCTTAAGATTACACAAGTAGAGAAAGTTTCAAAGTTAAGATGTTACCTGTATATGTTTGGGTCCAGAAGCAAGGCAGTATCTTTTGGTAGTTTTGATAAATGAACTACTTTAGTTTTTAACTGATGTCGCTCACTTTCATTTACCCACACATCAGGCAGACTATGAACAAATAAATAAAATAAAAATATTCAAAAAAGATCAACTGTTTTTCTTACCATAAAATTATGTGGTAAACTAGTACATATGAAGCAATTTTCACATTTCCCTGGTTAAAATGCATCTTCACTGGAGTGAGGAAAGGCAGCCAAACTTTACACATTATACTTCAAAGTTCTTCAAGTTCTCAGTTTGAAAAAGATACTGAACAGAATTTAGATAATTCCAGAAGTATATTCCAAGTGTACAATGATAATGGCACTACATTCTTCTCTGTAAGAATGTAATGTGAAAATGGGTAACAAAAAAAAACAACCAGAGCTTTGAAAACAATTTATTTTACCGGGTATAAGATTATTTGATTCTCTTCAATTAAAGGACAGAATATACTGCAGGCACCGAGCTTTGAGTTACATTAATTTTCTTGCTCCAAGCTCAAAGGTTTCAATGGCAAAATGCTCCAACTTTGCAGAAGTTAATTGTTTGATTATCTTATTCTGCAGGTTTTTGGTGGGGTTTTAAAAATTTTCTACATGTCCTAGAAGCCAAAGATTAACTTCAGGTTGGGGGAGGAGTTTATACTGTAATTAAGGCATCTAACTCTGTGACACAGGCTTCAAATCGAGAAGCCCAACACTCAAAACTAAGTGTAACAGCTCTTTCTCTGATCAAAGCCAAATGTACTTTCCCAGACTTTTGCAAATTATTTCACTGAATCTGTATTTTGCAGATTTCACTTTGTATGACAGTTAGCTGCAACTCAAATTCAAATTTGTGGTGTAGCTATTCAAAACATGAAATGAAATCAAGAACCTCTAACCCAGCAGGAAAAGCAGTTTCTCCACTTAAACTTTTCAGATGGAGGTACAAGAAAAAAAGAAAAAAACAACAGGGCAAAACCAAAGAGGGGAGGGAGAACAACCCAGCAGGCAATCCATTTATTCACTAAGTCTTACGGACTATGAAAGGTGGAGAAGCATCATAAAAGTTTTTTAAATAAAGCCAAAAATCAGTTTTTGGACAACCAACATTGGGAAGACGTTTTCAATAGCAACAATATGCTCAAGATGCAAACAGCAAATAGGAAAACTTTTCACATGCAGAGCCTATTTGAAATATACAGAAAAGCAACAACTCAGTGAGCTGATTTACTGGCAACCAAAAATAAATTCCTGCTCTTAAAAAAAACCAAAACCAACAAAACAACCCCCACCCTCCCAATCCACTAAAAGTTATTTCCCTCTTGTGGAAGAAATGACTTAAAGACTTGTATTTACTCTTCCTGAAAAATACCCTAAACACATGGATAACGTGGAGAACTTCTACCAGCTTCTCCAGAGGACTCAGATCGAAGGGAAATCATCGCTCCCAGCTCCGCCTGGAAGGCTGATGAACAGCCCAGTGCAGTGCAAAGCAATCTCCGTGAGTGCACGCCACCTTCTCAAGCGTGAGTGCCCCGACAGTGTAAGGCAGACTGACGGCAGCTGCCAGGACACCTTGGCATTGCCTCTGCTTAAATGCAATCAACAAGATGAACTGAATACTCAGTAATCCAAAACTACATCATTCAGTGCATGAAATACACTCTATCTAACCCAACCAAGATGCAACAAACAGCAATATAAAACACATTATTCCTTTGACCTCACCAACCAAATCTAAATTCCACTGGGAATGTCTTAACATTACTGAACAGCCTGTCTTCTCCAGTGCAGGGATTCTAATACTGAATTCATCTGCGTGAGCAAAAAGCTCATTTGACTCTGTATTAAAAAAAAAATTACTCTTTATTTTTCATGTTTCCAGTGTTGCATACTTCTTAATGCTTATCTTAAAATAAAATTAACTGTCTTTATCTGTAAGTTTTTAAAAAGAATAATTTGAGAATGCTGTTATATATAGTACTACCATCTGTCCTAAAAGGAATCAAAAAACTACCTCTATTGTAAGAGTATTTTAGCTTTTGTCTCTCAAGATGAATTGAAACTTGTGACAAAATGAATTAAAAATACAAAAGCAAATTTAACTGAACTGGTATTAGACCCCAAAGGCTTGAAAGTGAAAGTAAAAATCAATAAAATCATTGTTAATTGATTTCTAAACTTCTACATTACTTTTTGAAAAGCATTTTTGAAATACTAACTTTAACTCAAATATTCAAAGGCAAAAAATAATTTAGTAACACTTCACTGATCCTACTGTAAATCCTTCCCCGTTTAAAACATATCACTAGGAATATACTCACATGTCCTCTGGTGTCCAATGAAGCAAGAGTTTTATTTTGCCAGAATCTTCTTTTCTTTTAGCTATTACCTATAATAATTACAAAGTCGTAATTAAAATCAAATTCCAGATTTTTTGCTCAAAAGTTGCTGTTCTTCATGTCCAACCAGACAGTCATAAAAGGAAACTGTTATACTCCTTGAAAGTTGTGTGTCTGCAGTAAATATGCTCTGAAGACTTAAAACTATTTTGCAAAGAACTTAAGTCCATCTAAGTTTTTAAGTGAAAGCCACAATTCAGCCTGAAGATGTATACTTAATACAGCTTTATTTGGAAATATTCTTACTACACTCTCTACATTTCATGCACTGTCCCAGAAATGAAATGGAAATTCAAAGGAAACATGCATCAAAGTTGTCTCAAATCAGACATGGAGTTTTGCTGACCTCTTCTGGAAAAAGAAAACAATTTCACACTGTAAATTGGTAGGCATCTTACTGTATTCATTTACTGTCTTACAAAGTTTCAAGATATCAAAACAATGTAACTAGTTAAAATGCATGTGGCCACTGAACTGAAGTACCTAGAAAAGCAAAAACCAGAGAACAGTTTAGTGTTCAAATATTTTAGAGAATTAATTCAAGCCATTTCAAAGGTTGGAGGTGGCATGACAGGGTAACCTCTAAGTTGTATTTTTTAATCAGTGTAATATCTGTTCCTTAGGTTTACTAGATGCGCTTGGCTTTTTCCATCTAACAATTCAGCGAATTAAAATACAAAGAATTTGACTCAATTAAAAAAAAAATCAAGCAGAAAAAAACCCATAATCAAGCTAAAAGTGTATTCTGGATAGCAAGAGTATTTCTTCAAAAAGGTTTTATTAATGACTGCATTGTAAATCTCTCCATATCTACAAAGAAAAGGATGTGTTAAAAAACATATATATGAATGAAAGGATGTGCCTTTTCAGAGGACATGAAAGGTATCTACAGTGACTGCTTAGAAATTCTTTATATTAGAATATCTGTCCTGAAAGACGCTGCATTGTGCTGACATTATTCTTATGCTGCATAAAACAATAAAGCCACATTATTTATGGCTGTTTTCAGACAGCAAGGCAATTTCATCTTCCTATTTTCTACCTTTCAAATTACTGTCTCTGATAATTACACATTTTTTCTGCACCTGAAGGCGGACCACATGAACTTATTAGGCCATTTAGCCAGTCACCATTCAAATCCCATGTCCTAATGCTCGTAAGTGATGCAAAATGAGTAAGTGTTTGCATCTGAGCTATCATTAGCTCAGCGGAAAAGTGCACATGCACAAAACTGCTCTTAGCCTACCCTTTTCTTTTTAAAGCTGATTTTAGGCTGACTCTCATCAACAAAGCTCATGTCCAGCACAAGCCAGCAGACCAAAATACAGCAGCGAAGTGCAGCATGGGGCTGGAATCCCAGAGCAGTTCTCCCACTGGTACAACCTCTCTCACAACTGAGGTCTAAGCAATTTCAGATCTAATCAACCTCCTACCATCTCGAGTGATGCATGCATGCATGAGCTAAAAGGATTTTCACCACTTCCTTCAAGTTAATTTGAAGCAGTTTTAGAGTAGATTCCTCCCTCTAATTCCACCGCCTTACAAATTATTCCAATAGCCAGAGCTGTTCTTCCACAACTGAGTGGACTGCCTGGATAACTTGCAGATTAAAGCAAGCTATGGAATTGGAAGAGAACCTGCTTTTCTCACAGCATTGTAAAATCCACGTTGGCCAGGAAAGCTGGAATGAGATTTAAATACAGTAACAACTAAACCACCTGCAATCTCCACTTGCAGCTGGTGCTCAATGCACATACAGTTCAGCAGAAATCATTTGGAAAAGATTTCCAATACGGGCCCCCAGGTATTTAGAACAATCATTAGTCTTGCAGAACAAGGTGAAATAAGTTTCATGCATACAAAATCATCTTTTATTTAGGGAAAGAGACTGATAGTTCAAGAATTTGAATCCCATACTAAGATGAAGCTGTAGCTGAAGACATGTCACTCAGCACTCCTTGTTTGGACTATTCTACCAATTTAAAACCATCCCTCCCCGTTGTGTCCTGTCTCCTACTCCTTTTCTTCAGCCAAGTCTCCACCTTTTACATGCCCTCATCTCCCAACATGTTTAAGAAAACCTGAGGTTATACAGCTTCTTTAACTTCTGATCCTTCTGCCCCAATTCAGTATTTTATGCCGGCTTTGAACTCTTCTAAATTAATACTGATGTCTTTGCTATGCAAACACAAGTTCCCCACTTGGTTCTTGCCTCCTTCTAGCAATTCACTGATACTTCGGTGGTAAGTTTTTTAAAATAAAAAATAGAGACAAGAATACATTTATTAAGGATTATATCTTTTAAACTGGAGGAAAAAAGGGAATAAACACATATTTCAGATCAGCATCTTTAAATATTTCTTTAAACAAAAAATATTTCTTGTGATAAATTAGCACTGTCATTCACAACCATGGAAATGCCATCTGAATTGCATTCTTATTTAGAAGACAGAACCATTTTTTTTTCTGCAACACGAAGTTACTGTTAGATATTCCCCAAGTGCATCAGACAGGAAATGTTGCAATCCATTCAATTTGTGAGCTAGAACATCTATTACCAATACTTCTTAAAAGTTCATTTACTGATAGCAGTGGACAACTCAACAATATAAAGTAGCCAATATTGCTTATTTCTGATTAAATGTCTATAGTAGTAAGAGGAAAACAGAATTCTTTCTGAAAGATTAGATTTTTCAGACACAAGGGTAAACAAACAGAATGCATCATACACATACTTACAGTACTATGAAATACAACACTGTGGCCTTTTCCTAAACTTTCTATATGTGCTGAGAGATTAAAGCAGATGGCTCGATGTCTTATAGCATCCAGTGTTTGTGCATCAAAGAAGTCATGAGGTCTTGCTGGAAAAAAAGGAAAAGAGAACCTTAGTGTTCAACACATTCAAGGCATTCAAACACTTTCAAGCATGTAAATAGGTCTGAAGTGTCATTAGTAAATCATTATCATTATGTCAGTAGCACTACCTTGTCAGAGAGCTGCAAACATTAATTTCTCTGAGAAAGAGAAATCACTCCAAGAGAAGCACAATTCAAGTTTGGTCAAAACACACTCCCTGTGGACGAAACAGCCATTTCCAAAAATGTAACTAAATTCACTCATTAAAGTTTCAATAATGTGAATAGTCAGGTGAAAAACTCCACACTATTACACATTTCCTTCTATGTACAACTTGTCATTCCATGTTCTTTGACTATTACTAAACATTTTCTAGCCAAGAAGCAACAACTGCATCACACATTACCCTTTGATTTATAATGAGTAAAGCACAACTAACATCCATCTGAGATTTTACAGCCAGTCTAAAACCAGCAGACATTATAAAGACCTTTTCCTTTTAGAAAAGGACTTTCATAGTTATGTATTTCTTCAACAGTAAAAAGATTCTTGAATTTTGATTTAGGGTGTAAAAGAAGGTCCATCAATTCTACACTAAAAGTACTTAAACTAAAAGATAGCATATTTACATGGTATTAGAAATACTTCACACTAAAGTTTTAAAATATACCATATAAAACTGTAATAACATTACATTAGCAAAAAAGTCTGAATGAAAAATATTCACATTTTTAAGCCTTACTTGAGAGTAGCAATTTATTAAATAACACACTGAAATTAAAAGAATAGGAATTAATATTACATTATCAACTATGTATTACCCTGAAATCTGCACAAACAGTGATTCGAAGTTCTGCTGTCTTCATTTAAAACAGCTTCTATATTCCTGTATCCATTATTTCAAAATGAACTACAAATTCCACTTAAAGCCAGCATTTGCTACACTCCTGGGGCTGATTGTTGGTAAGCACTCATCTGTACATTCTGTTCTGTCCCTGCTCCATCTCAGTTGGATACTGCCAATTAGGCAATCATCTCACTGCAGCGTTTCCTTGCTCTAAGTGGCAATGAAGGACCACAGCTCATGCTGCAGGTGGTCAGTGATGCAAGCATATAAATATTTGATAAATAAATATGAGGGAGGAAAGGCGGGAGCACAGAAAGAAGGGGACAAAAAACAACCCCAAATTTTTGCTTTCAGTTTCATGCAGCAAATTTCTCCAGGATTTAGAGTGGAAAACATTCAGCAAACTCAGAAGAAAGGGTGCAATTTTTCACAAGTGCATGAATAATTTTATTTATTCTTTACTAAGTATTAGTGTTGTATTTTCTATGCACCTTTACTCTGAAAATGACTTTGAGGAATTGGATTTAAGTATCTTCCTTCCTGCTTAATAATATAAGTTCCAAGTACACATCAATTCCTTAAGTCAAATAAATCAACATCATCATACCCGTAACCTACCAAATGAAAATCCAAGCCCTACATAACTAACAGAGCCTTACTGTAAATTTAATGAACAGTAACCTTCCTTCTCTCTCTTACATTCCTCCTGTGAACTCGATTATCATGCTTGTTAATAACTACAGTGTCATCTTTGCAATGAAAAAGTGACAATATTGTATTGAAGGTACCTTCTGAATAGCAATACTGTGACCTATTTTAGAGGTACACGCTTGGAATGTATTTGACTCTAAATGCCACTCTGCATGAAGGAGGGAATATGTAAAAGGCTATCCAGAAGAGAAAGCAAGCCACGGACTCTGATCCTGAATTATTCTACATCAAAATATCTAAGACAAATAAGATGTCTATAGCACCATGAATGTATTCAGTGAAAAGGGTGCCACCAGTAAAACAAGCTTTTATGGTAAAAGGCTGATTTTCAAACTTATAAGAACACGCATTGTTTACAGACAGGACAAAAGAAAAGTAAAACACTTTAAAACGGCAAGATGTTAAAAACCAAATTAAGTAACAGTAAAAATTCTCATTATAGTTCAAGTTACAAGATTGTATTCTCATCATATAGCAACAGTAAAGTGTCCTTTTTCATTATACATTCTCTCCCGGAAGGGTGTTAACCTTCAGATATAAAACAGAGGAAGCAAATGTATAAATTTGCTGTACTTAAATTATTAAGAAGTTATACATGAGGGTGCTTCAGTAACAGCATATACTGGCCATCAACTGTCAATAAATATTTAGTAATCCACTTACACCTTTAAAAAAAACCAGGGTCTAATAAAACCATGAGGTAGAAAGAACATGTTGACAACATTTTTTTCCAGAGATAAATTGTTTTGTGGTGCAAAACTGTCACTTTCTGTCAAATTATTATCTGCAAGTGATTTAAACAGATTTTCCACTACCAAATGGCATTTTGTATTACATCCATGTCATTAAGCCCTTGTAACCCTACTTGCAGAGAACCTGGTACATGTGTTAAACACCTTTCTTTTTGGGAACTTAAAAATATCTAAATATAAATGCAGGTCCTTAGCTTTATACATTCTTGACTGAAAATACTTAATGATGTTAGCTGTGTTATTTTGGCTTCTTAGATAAGGGTTTTGCATTCCCTCATACTTCTTGGAAAGACAAAACATACAAACTCACACACTTCATTCCTTAACTAAAACTAAGATAAGAAACAGAAAGACAAGCAAAATTGTATCAGCCCTTTGTCACAGTCACTTCACCAACACTAAGCCACACAAAGTTGGAAAGAAAGCTGCCAATACTTAGCATT
>WEIT01007150.1:7456-18943 GCA_013389985.1 Dryoscopus gambensis | reverse complement strand
TGCTTTCTGAGGAAGGATCAGACCAAGATCTGCTTACATGCTTTACTCCTACAGCCTTAACAGGCTGAAAGATTAGTCTGCTTTGACAGCTGATGATTTATCCTTCTATCATTAGATGCATTATTTCAAGACAGTGAAACGATGGCATCAGGCAAAAGGGATGACTGTTATCTATATTCTTGCCATTTTGAACATAATTATAAAAAATAGAAACAGGCAAGTAGTAGATTAATGACAAATGAAGCTTCAATGCATAACTAAATGTAATTAATTTAATTTCCAAGGTTACTGTGACTCTGCCCAAGGCCTTCCCTAGCACTGTGACTCGCCTTGTATTCTGTGTAACTGACTTCAAAACATACATAAACCAGAAAAGGGGTTGCTGCCCCTTTTAGATAAGTATTGAGAGAAAAAGAGGAGGACTATTTAAAATATTTAGATGTTTAAGGATAGGAATAGTGTTAGATTGCAGAGTTATTACAAACCTGGCACTTACCTTTGCATGCAAGACAATGGCCTCAGACCCTAGAGATCTGCATTTGAACTAAGCTCACCAATTTTAATTTTGAGGTGTTCAAAGAGTGCTAATTTTGTCTAAAAATCAGATTCATCATGCAGAGCACTCTTGTGCCTGATGGAAAGTACACATGCTCCACTGAAAGTTCTGCTACCTTGTAATCACTTGAGACAGCGTCAAAGTTTCTTCTTCCTACTACACATGGGTAAGACAAATTTGGTCTGTTATCCTGAAGCTTCCAAACTACTCAGGTTAGTCACATAAACCTGGCCACATTTCATATCTAGAGCTCACACCCACTTTATAGGAGTGACTTTATAGGAGACATCATCCAGTCTATGCAAACCAGCCCAGATGTTGGAGTGCTGAGCTCTTTGGCACATCTGGCCATCAATGCCATTTGGTCTAAGGTGTCTTCTTGTTACTCCTGTTTTCATTCTCTTACTTTTGTGTTTAGCAAAGAACTGAGAGACTTACTCATTTCCTTAAATTATTTCTTCTGCATTGCTTATTGCAGAATATAGGCTTAGATCAAACAGGAAATAGCAAAGTCTAATCTGCAAGTTATGAGGTCAGGAAAAGTGACGTGACTGGTCTATGAAAACTGCTGTGTAAATATGAGATGAAATTAGATTACTGTGCCTTTCATAACCCCCTAGTCTCTCAGCAGTGAAAAGAAATCTGCTTTATTTCACTAGCTTATTGCTTTGATGGTTTGTGTCCTCAAGGCCTCTGTTTTAACTTTTCCTCAATCCTCTAAATCTTGAAAATATAATTTTCTTTTTTTCCATCTGCTTCACAGATCAGTTGAAATTATGCCTTCACCTTCTGTCATCCAACCAGTTTTCATCAGTGCTAAAACCTACTGACAGTTCTGACAAGGCAGGTAAGTGATGAACAGGACATTGATTGAGCTGTAAAGCAAACCAAGTACAACGTCTCCTTCTCATATAAGTAAAGCTTTCTCCTCTGTCATGGACTCAAGACTTAGGAAAGGTAATTGGTCTTGAATAAAGTGAGAACCTAATTGCCAAACTGAGCCTGAACTTACCCACACTCATAGGGCATTTTGCACACACATTGTGACTGATGTACTTTCTCCCATGGTTGACATTTAGGCTCTGTCACTTCTGGTTTCACACTGGGCACTGAAGTAGAAGAACACAGTGATACCAAGGGTCAGAAAAACAAGGGTCTACTCTGAAATTATCAGTCGAGTTTAAAAGGTGCTGAATTATACAGTTATGACAAAGTCACATTCTACATGGTCATTAAAAGTATCTATTACAGGAAAGTAATTAACAGTAATAAAAAGAAATGATACCCTTTGCAAAGTTCCTGTTTAGTAATTTATCCATAGGTCACCAGCCAGATGGAAAGAGGCAGGTACTATGTTAAAGATTAAACATTCATCTCATTTGTGCAGCAGTTATTTGTTTCTGCTAAATTTAGCACTGCTGAATCATAGCTGGGAACTGTTTTGTCATTAGGTTTTAGAGTCATTGACTTCACTGTTGTCTCTAGAAAAGCTAAGGATCCGAACCCCTACATGATCCCAAATATCTTTATACACTTATGGTAAAGAAAACTATGAGTTCCATCATCAGTCCTCACTTTGTAACAACTTTAAAAATAAAAATAATAGTAATACTTGGGGAATTTTCATCCTCACAGATGTATCATTCTTTAAGTAGAGAGTTGTATTCCAAATTTTGCTAAGCATTTCTCTGTAGGTTTCTGTAGCATGTTAACAGCAAGACTTTGCTAAATCCACATGGACACAGTTTCTGAGGAGGTTTTATCCTGATTTTTTTTTTTTAGATTGTGTCTACTAACATGAAAATTTAGTAATCTGGATTGTTGCCTTTCTTAAAAAAGTATCTCCCTTAGAGATTAAGAGTCACTAAGCAAAATAGACAAATTACCAGAGAAGAAGAAAAAAAAGGAAAGAAAAAGAAAGAGTTGCTGTGCATTACAATACAGACTGCAGGCATAACCCTGTCTTTCTGCAGAGGGGAAATTTTCACTAAAAATCACTGCATTTTCTTCATCCCCTGGGTAGTTGGTTGCATAGTGACTAAATACTCCCATCCAAACATATGTATGCCACTGTGTCTGTGTATACTTATCTTCATAATTTTTACCCTTACCTCATATTCCTTGAGTTTTTAACTGTTATTAATCCAATTGTTGTCCTTTATTTTTTTAACTTTTATACTAATATAATGTTCCCATACAGCCAAGCACAAGCTGTTTCTTTCTGAACGAAGCATTTGAAACTTCCCAATTATTGCTGGAATTTGAGAACATGATGCTAGCAAAAAACCAAAAACCAAATGAAAATCAGTCACTGAAGCTAAGCCTAAGTAACTGGTAACAGCAGTTCAGCACTGCTTCCCTGGCAGTTTAGCAGCAGCGCATCATTTATGTACAGCTATGCTATTCCTTCTGAAACCACTACACTTCCTGTTGCTGTGTTTATGACGGCAGATGACATACACCAGGAATCTCACAGGACCGTTGCCTTTTAAAGTCTAAGCCTGACTGTTACCTTCCTCTTTCTGCAGTGAGGCAATGTCAGCAGCATTGGCTGATAAGGAGAGGACAGAAAAGAAATGCAGGACATATGCCTAATCTCCTGCAGCAGTGGCTGTTGTCCCCAGTCAAGGGTCTTCCCAGCTGTACAAGAACATCTGGGACCTCAGGCGAAGATGTGGCAGGCTTGAAGCACAAGCTGCTTGGGTGCCTCTGTGTCACCGATCAGCATCACAGCAGTGCTCAGAAGAAATTCTTGTTTTTCTTCCATAGTAGGAAAAGATGACTTAGACAGAGCTGCTCAAAGCTGTAGGCCATTTCCCTTTCTGCCACTGCCCGCCCATATCAAACCACAGCTTAAACAGCCAACATCATGAACTTAAATCACCATTTTCCCACTGATTCCAGTTTGTGGGTATTTACTTCATATCAGCTTCCTGACTGCCAGATCAGCAAAAGGAGTCACCCAGACCTGTCTTTCTCTGTCACAATTGCTTTGGTGCACTGAACAGTTTCCAGACAGAAAAACTCTTAAGGTGTAGTTCATATGGTGGTAGTGTTATACAGTGTGTGAAAAATGGAACATACTTGGGTGGCAGAATAGACAGCAAAATCCCAGGCAATCTCTTAAAATAGTGACAGCACTCAATAGCAATAGGGGAGTGGGAAGCAAAAAGCCTTAATAAAACTTCAATGAAATGCCTTCAGGCATCTTGTCTGAACAGACCACAGAAAATACACCCCCATGTTTTCTGTGCTTCTTGCTGGTGATGTAAGTATGGCTTCTCTATCACTGTCTCAGCAATAGCTCTGTCTATATCTAAACTATGTAAATCTTAGTTGGAAAGAAATTCCAGGAAAGAAATTCCTGCATTGTACTTGAGGACTGCAATGGCTTACCTGTTCTCTTGCACTCGATAGTCTTCATATCAGGAGACCACTTGAGGCTGGGCTCACACAAAATGGAGTGTGCCCCTTCCAAGTGCATGCCGTGTGCACAAGACAGAGTTATTCTCTCACCGATCTCATACACAGGTTTCCATGGCTCTCCTTGCAAACCGCCCTCCAGGTCAGGCAGGAGACAAGCGGTTTCTACAGATTGAAGCATTTAGACAGCCACAGTAAATCAGTGGATTGGATAAAGCAGACATGTATTTTATCTTCTCCAAAACTCCTTAACAAATTGAATGGTGAGGTTAGCTGACTTTCCTGTAGGAACATACCAGTCAGGATATTAACTCATCACACCAGTCAAACATGCAAAACTACGGACACAGTGACGGTATCTTCTCCTACTGCCTGCAGGTGCAGCCCTAGCTGTATGAGGGCTTCCCTGTCCTTAGGACTCATGTTTCTGCTGAGGGTTCCTACTAGGCAGTAGCTTCCTAGTAGAGGGACATCACACATACGGGACCCTACAGGGGTCTCCCATACAGGGAGACCATGTTCTGGTACACACAGAGATGGCCTTTAAACAGTGTGGAGTGGCATTTGTTGGCAGTCGGTTCTGCTTGGAAGGGGGAAAGGATGCTGCTGAACTGCAGTGCTGAAAATTCTCATGGTTCTTGCATTTAGCTCTGGCACTGAAGTAAGCAACAATGTTTGTCTCCACAGGAAGTAACTCCTTGGCTGGAATTTAGTCTCCTTCAGTTCCAGCCTTCTTTAAAACTAGACTTTATGGGTGTATTTCTACTTCAGCATTACAATATCTGGATTCACAATAGAAGTCGATTTAGACCTGATTTTATCTAGGGAACTGAGAAATACAGGTGTGTCTTTCCCCCCATTGTAGCTGGAAAGCAGATGTTCTGAGATGTTCCACCGGAATTCAGCAATGGAGTTGTATTTCAAAACAAGAGACAGTTAGACATACCCTGGCAATATCTCTCTCCAACTTGCCATTGTAAATTACTGCCACACTTAGCAACAGGATCACCAACAAGAGAATATCCATGTTTGCATGCATAAACAATGCTTTTCCCAACAGGGTATGAGTTTTCAGCATTCTGAAAGAAAATGAACAGGTGAATTTTGGATATAAAATATAAGAACTACCAGCAGCACTGAACTCCCTTTGATTCCAGAACTCAGTAGCTAAGGACAGTGAGAAGTATTATTGCTACTCTACAATGCGCTGATGAGAGAGTCTGGAATACTGGGGGCAATCCTGGTTATCAAGTCACTAAATGTGATCAAAAGGGTTTGGAACTCTAGTTAGTGCTTTCCTGATGGTGTATAAACAAACTGTAAATATGGCTGTTATCAAGCATTAGCAGGGCAGGATAAGATCTTGAACAGCCTTGGGCTGTGGGGAGATCAGTGGAGAGTACATGGCTTTACCAATTTTTAGGATGGCATGTTATCAGCTTTCTAAAGGTTAATGTGATGGACTTGAAGACACAGGTTTTTCTCATTTTATATCCTGGTGTCCTCTAAGGAGAGATCTTACAAAAAATTGAGACTACTCCATGAATTGCAGGATTACCTTTCGTTTGTGAACCAAAAATATCAGTGTAGGAGACAACTACTGATTACCAAAAAAAAATCACTAGCAAAAGAGGGAGGGGAAAATTTTGGATTTTGCCTCACGTTGCAGTTGTGCAGAGGCAACTAATGGATTTTGAACTAATCCTTTTATCTCTTTATTGAGCAAAGAGACTTATGACAGCCTGATAACATGAAGAAGTCATAATCCATTCCTCCAAGGGAAGAATTTTGTCTCCCTCGTTAAATAGGCTTAAGCTGTGGTGACCCAAGTACCTTGCCAGGACTTCGTTTCACCAAGGAACAAGAAAGTGGAATAGTGAGTGACAGAGAGAAGATTCCTAAAATCTGTTTATAATTTTGTTATGGAATTCCTGGATGACTGAGCATTTTTTCTCTCTAGTTTCCTGTTATTTTATATATAATCCATGTGGCTCAGTAGATTTTTAGTACATATATGGAATAAAGGACAAGTAGATGACTTTTCCCTGTAGGTACCATGGTCCAGAAAAGCAAAGATTTTGTTCTGGTTTTGGAGGTGGGGCTTTTTTGGTTTTATCCAATTTTTAGATCAAGTTTTGGATACCGTCATGTACAGTGAAAAATGCTGCAAGAGCTGCTATATAGTAGGCTGGATATTAAGCTTGCCAAGAGAAATGCAAATTTGCAAGTGAACATCTGTATTAACTGTACAAAAGACATTGCAGGTAGAGACAGAACAGATATCAGAGCAATAGAAATAACTTACTTGAACAAATCCATTTTCTAAGACAGGAGGAGGTGAACAAAATTCTGTAGGATTTATGGATAAATCAAAACAGTGTGGTTCAATCAAGCTATGATGCAAACAAAAGTACAGTTTAGTTTGAATTTAGTCTTCTTTCCTTTCAAGACGCTACACGTCTCAGTGAAGCCCATTTTCAAGACTATTATGCGTACATTTACATCATGATTATATTGAAATCAGGCACTACTAGCCTATCCAAGAGAGTGGTAAATAGAATGTGGTCAAGTTTACTGGTTTTACCCCATTTTCTAGCCTTATCTTGTATGACATTCACAGCTTCTGAATTTCATTTTCTTTCAGCTTAGATTTTAAAGCTCAGGAAGTGATCTCCATGAATTCAATAGTTTAGGCACCCCTCTGAAACAAATTTTTAAATCTTTCAGCAGTTGTGCTCCAAGTGTTTTTTATTGCTTACCGAAGATGCCGCAACTCTTCATCTTCACATGCTCTGCTTTCATGCTGCTCTCCCAAGCAGGCCTTCCCACCGCCACGTGGGGACGGGTTGTTGCAGGTTCGACTCCTCGATTTCCTTCCCCGTGAACAAGGACTCCAGGGAGACCAGCAGCTCCACTGTCCGTCAACAACGCCTGTGCAACATTTGGGAGTATTTGGTTTAATGTGAAAACCACTTTCTTTAAACCACTCTTTCTTTAAACCATTCCCTTTGAGTGGTTTAAAGGCACGGGCTGTTCAAAGCTAGTGATGACCCCAACTGTGCCCTTATAGAAAATTCCAGATTGCAATAATCTAACCTTCTGTCTTTCCCCAACTTTTACATAATTCAACAGAGGCTATATATTATCAGTGTCTGAGAGAACATAAAAACAGCTATCAGCTACTAATAACTGCAAAATTAAAAAGTAAAAATTAAATTTTTGAAATCATTTATAATTAATTTAGGATATATACTTACTCATAGATGGTTGCATTGAGCAGTTAGTATTGTCCATTGTATTTAACATTAATAATAAAACCAGCGGGGTTTTTTTTGCTAAGTACTGTTTAGACATACTAAATAAAGACTCAGGCTTAGCATGACCCACTCCATGCTGGTTTTTTGCAGAGATCCCTCACCCCAGCAGCCACTGCATGGATGTGCAGTGGGACAGACGGACTCTAGAAGCAGGAGAGTTTGCCACTTTCAGACTCTCACAGGTTTAAAGAGTGCTGACCTGGCTGATCTTGCACGAGAGTTCCCAGCTCACAAGCTGCTCCAAAGGTGTAAGGCTTGCAGTAACACACACACTGTGTTCCTTCCACAGCCGCCTCACCACCATTCTGGCAAGGCTGACATTTGCAGGGATCATTTTCAGCTGTGTATTCTTCAATGGCTTGCTTTAGGTAATGCTTTTTGACTGAGGAACAGGGCACTTCCTTTACCAGCTCATATAATGGTGTTAGCTACACACAGTAGGGAAACATGTATATTAAATAGTTATGATTGGAATATAGGAGTTTATAAACACATTTCATCATGCAAAATAATTTGTGGCATATGCTTCTGTACATAGGAGTTAGCACATTGGATGCTCTAATTCGCTAATTAGCTAAAATCTTATGTTAGTATTAGCCTTTTTATGAAAAACCAGTTCTGCTTAAAAGCATCCTGTAAAGCTACTGGTATATCAGTCATGTTTAAACATATTTGAGCTATGAGAATACAGTTGAGATAAAAGTACAACACAGACCACCAATGTACAGTAACTTGAATTCTTACCCAGCTGTTCCCATTAAAAAAAAAAGGACATTTAAAGAGCCTACTATGGCATTTCATTGAAGTGATCAAAAGTAACAAAAATGGAATATATTTTGCCTTTAAATTGACTATTTCATAATATTATGTGCTTTTACATTTAGCTGAAAACTTCCTAACAGAAATATTTTGGGTTTATACCATTCTTGAGTATGTGGGCAGTTCCCAAAAGGGACATAGATAAGGCAGCAGTGAACAGGGCCATGCCCAGCTCTGAAGTGTCTGACTTGGAGAATCTCCAGTTACGCTAAACATCTGGATGCAGAGTGAAGGAGGAAAGATAAAAGGGATATACAGAAGTTGGCAAATAAAGTGGAAGCCACACAGACATGCCCATATGCATTTCAGGAAGGGGGCTATCTCAAATCTGGTCTTTCTCCAATGTTAATGTGACCCTCTACTCCTAACCAGAACTCCACTAAATTCACAGAAGGTTGGTATTGACCTGTCAATGTCAATTAGATTTCTGATGCACCTGATCATACTGGCTTCACAGCATGAGTGTAGATCATGGTATGATTAATCACCGGCTGTAGCTTAATAATTTCTCCCCTTGACATGATCCCATCTGCTCACCTCTGCTTCAGGAAAATAGCCTTACCTTTTTTTTAATTACTCTGGGATAGTCTGTCACTGATGCAGCCCACAAGGTGTACATCCGACTGTTCCCAGCAGGATTATCCAGGTCTAGATAACTAAGGCCAGCAACAGCACCTGGGCTTCCTCCTTCTATGTAAGGGTCTCCTTTAATTTTATTACCACTGCTTCCTGCAGATTCAAGAGAGGACATACACAAAGTACAGGCATTGCTATGTTTACAAATGAAAATAGAAACAGTACACGCAAAAACTCTGTAAGCAAGTAGTGAAAGAACTCACTGGTACAGATCAACAAACCACCTGTGCCTGGATCAAGAGCTCCTACACTGGTCATATATAGGAAGTATCTGGTTTTGCAGGTGTCTTGGCAGCTCTAACTTAGGGTGTCCAGAAAAGTGCTATTACTGGGAAACCATTAGAAATAACTGATGACTGCTGGAGAGCCTTTTAAACCAGACACTTGATGTCTGGGTTCAGCATGTTAGGACAGAATTCAGCAGAGTTATCAGCACCTGGTCCTCATTTTGACAGCTATTTAGGATGAGATGAAAGGTGAATACATGACAACTGTGTGAGTCACCACTGAACATTTACCTGAAGAAGTCAGTAGAAGTTCATCCAGTTTGGTGCATTCCTTTTTCTTCTTTTTCACAATGAGTGCATTCCAGCCTGATGAGGTACACTTGTACAAGTCTGTGATGCTGACACCTGCAGATAATCCATCCATTAACAATGCTGTACACAGAAAGAGTGTTGGATTCATTTCTGAGTTTCCCTCTGGCTTGAGAGGTCATGAAGTACTACACTTAAACTAGAAGGTAACCAACTAGCATTTGTGGGCTGTGGGAAGATCCACACGTTGCTAAAGCTTATGGATGAAGGCTTAGAGGTGTATCTGGGAACAGTTTGCAGTATCATTTATTTTCTCAGCAGTCCCTAATTCTACAGCACTGCTGACTACTGACTACCATTATAGGTGCCACTCTGGTGTTCTCTCGGTTTGTAATTTATCCTGGTTTACACAGTTTTACCCAACCTTCATCTCCATGTAATCTTTAAGCTTTAACATTGTTCGAGACTTATATTCAAGTTTAGCATGAGGAGGTCCTAAACTGACTATCAAATTTTTGCCACGCAGAGCACTGCAGGTCACAAACATGGATCTAGAATTAAAAGCTGTGGTTTGAGCATGTTTTATAGTCTTCTTTCTTTTTCCCATGAAGAGAATGTGGTAACTTGTAGAAGTCTATTACTTGATTTTAGACATTAGCTGGAAAAACATGCATATAAATTTTTATTCTTGATTACTGACTGCTTTCTGCAACAAATACTCTAGTACTCTACCTTCTGCCTTCATTTTCTCGGTATCCATATAAAAAATAACTTTGTAATGTCCTCCTAAAGACCCAGAGTGTAAGAAGTGTGTCCCAAAATGTTCAATAAGTCTTCGGTAGACGCTGTACTCGTAGATGGCTGGAAGGTTGAACAGTTCCTTCCAGAAAGGCTCCGCAAGAGTGAGAAAGTCTGGGCGGTTGTTAATAAACTGAGCAACTTCCACACTGTTCTGAACAACCATCAGCTGCTTACTCTGGGGGAAGGAAAAGCCATCAGTCATGCTCCATGTCACTATCAGAGTGGCTCCTAATAGCCAGATGGCACACACATTCTGTTGGCAACTAACCAACAGCTTTACAGAGCTGTTAGAGATGTCTAAGCAACGCAGTAAATGCGAAAAGAACACCCTGAAGTCTTGAAATATGGTTGGACCTTTATTTATAATTGCTGCAACATCTTTCTTTTCCTCCTGTGCACTTGAAAACCAGCATAAGGACAAGTGAGAAGGGAGAATATCACTCTTCAAAGTTCATGGTGGCTTCCAGAATCAGAAGCCTGGCAGAAGAAGGTTAACAAGCTTTGTCTGAAAGCAAATCACAGGTGGTACAGCTGTTCTTTGCACTCTGTTTTGTCTAGGTAAGCTTTTTGTTGTAATGAGCTCTAGCCATTTTGAGGATGCTACTTAATTATAAAATCTGATATGCCTATACAATACTTGTAAAGTATAAATTCACTTCAGACTCTCAAAGTTGCTTTTGAACTTGGTTATGCTGAGTCTCAAAATATGTCATTGTTAGTGTCTGCTTGGGGGGCATAAAATGCATACATTTTTTACCTGATTTCTTTTGCTGTAAGATAGAGGTTATACTTCATAATTGAAAATTACTCTCAAATTATTTATCTAATGCTCCTTTTAAAATAAGTTAAAGGCATAAGCACTGTGACCTCCTGGCTGTTAAAGACACCAGATATCTCTCTTAATGGAATTCTACTCATGGAAAATGCATTATAAAATAAGGTAATTTTATACACAGAATTATTTCAATCTTTTTGCTCCAAAATACTGACCAAGAGGTAGAAGAAAAAGAAACAAAAGGGGCAATAAACCACTTGAAAAAAAGCATGAATCAATTATGAGAACAAGCCAATGATTTCTCCCTTAAATAGGGAGAAAAAGAGATAGTAAATAAATAAATTACTATTAAATAGGTAAGGCGGAGGAAGTAGAAACAGCAGCCAGCTCTTCTGGATTGTTAAGCAAATCAGTGATCTCTTTTAAAGGCTTTACAGGATATTTACTGTCATGTACTTTGTGCCAAAAATGTCTTTATAAAACAAACTTTTGCATCTCACCACAAAAACACATGAATAAAATGACCAAAATATTTATGCAAAATACTAAGCTACAGTGGCAAGTTATACATACCTTTTGCAGATTTTTATTCTGTGTGTGTTTGTATTTGTTTGAATTTTCATA
>WEIT01007146.1:1351-17170 GCA_013389985.1 Dryoscopus gambensis | reverse complement strand
CATTACAGTTGTGTGGCACTGCTGGAAAAAAATGGCAAATGGCATTTCTGTTAGTTGCTGTAAAATATTCCATGTGAAGTAAGTTATTTAGACATGAAACATGGGTACAATAATTTATAGCCAATACTTAAGAGTGACAGGTACAGCCAGCCAGAGTCGCGCACACCTAACAACATCCTGCTCTCCTTTCAGACTCAATGCAGCAGTACCAAATGCAACCCTTAGCACAGGAAAAGGTCTCCTCTCCAGTTTCCTCTTGAAAATCCCACAAAACATGGGCAGTAACAGGTATGAATACAGTTTATACCAACACAGAATGTACTCCTCTCTTCAAACTACTTTGGAGGCAACATGATACTGGGGGTTTTTTCCCATGCTGGAATAGCCTATCATAGGATTTCACCCAGTTTATTTAAATAAACCTGGTTGCCTTTTTTCTCCAAGCAGTGATCAATTTCTACCAAAATTCCCAATTGTAGAGAGTGTTGGTGTATTTTTTGGAAAGGTCTAAGGAATGACTAAGGAAACTTCTCTTAACCAATATAAAACGAATACAAAGACACTGTCAAAACACATGATATGCTTATTTCCAGGGCCACTGGTTCAGCTTGAACCAAAACCTGTGAATTTTAATCTTGATTTTAAAAAATCTTTTGGCTGATTGAAAGAAAAGCATGAACACATGTTTACTTTTTTGCTAAAAATACAACAAATGTTGTTTTTAATCTTGAATATGATGAAAGTAACAATTCAAAAAATGTATTTCTGCTACTAAAACATAATTAAAATAGTTTTATCTTACTTCATACAGAAAGTTTTAAAACTTTTTTTTTACACTTACTTCTCGAAATGTTTGGAATTGTTTTAATTACCTCACAATCTCATTTCTCATGACAGAAGAAATTGAGATGAACCCTCTCAGTCTTCAAAGGACAAAGAGCCGATGGATGTCCAAGAATAAGAGAGAACAACTAACTCATGAGCTGATAAAGAGGAATACCATGATAATAAACCAGAATGGAAGGAGGCTGAAAACATCACCATTCTCATACCTGCTGCAGAAAAAGCTGACCAGGGAGGTAGGAAGCCTCCTCCAAGGCTAGACAGGGTGCTTGCAGCCATGTGAACAATATTTTTTTAGGAATAAGCATCTTCCTTATCTGTATGCATTGTATTTTCCACATAAGTGAGTACATGTTTGCCATTGCTTGCGTTGAAAAATTCACACATTGTGCACACATCTCAAGAAAGGTGGCAGCACTTGTGGAAGCAGACCTAGGAAACAAAAAAGCCCACAGCTTTCTGAGAGAGCAGGATGTTGTTAGGTGTGCCTTCTTTTTTTGCAGCTATGGAAATCAGGAGTTGAAACAGCTTACCACAACTACCACACCTCTGGTATCCTGTGCACAACATCAGGATATCTTTGACTCACCTCTATCTGCTTCAGTCTGGTTCAATATTGTGATGCAGCCATCTGGGTACTGGCAGTAAAGGATGCTTTTGTGAACAGTTCAGCTTTAGGAGAGTAACAAAAGAGAACTGACTTGACAATAAAACTGCTCTTTGCTGAGAATACTATATTCAGTTATTTCACTGTTTCACTGCTCAGAGAAATTTTTGTTCCTTTCTCAGAAGTCATGGCCTACTGCTGTGTTTCATTCCAACCCAGTAAAACCTAAGGACACAGATGTCTTGGTAAATGCATACTAACAGCTGACATCTTTGAAATTATCAAAATTACTCTCACAATGAAGCTCTCCTGTGTCTTGGGCACAGTATCTGAACAATAATCACACACACAAAATTACAGAGTTGAAGATGCAAATTCTTAGGTAATTATCATTAGTCAAAAGTAAACAAAATGTGAATAATTGAAAGCTCAAAATTATAAACAACGTTAGTTCACAAAACATGGACGAAAACCTAAAAAATTCAGAGTTGAGGTCACAACCAGCAAAATAACTCGAAATAGATACAAGTAAGATCAAAATTTACTGAACATGAACTCACATAACTAAATATCCAAGAAGTCTATAGAACACAGAAATGTGCTGAGAGGCACACAGTCTTTCAAGTGAAAAAGAAATATTTAGAGAATACATAAGATGTCACAGATTTCTCTGAGGAGCAATTCTCTAGACCCTTCCCCAGCTCCACTGCCCTTCTCTGGACATTCTCCAGCACCTCAGTGTCTTTCTTGGAGTGAGAGGCCCAAAACTGAACACAGGATTTGAGGTGTGGCCTCACCAGTGCTGAGTACAGGGGACAATCCCCGCCCTGGTCCTGCTGGCCACACTGTTGCTGGTACAGGCCAGGATGCCACTGGCCTTCTTGGCCACCTGGGCACACGCTGGCTCATGTCCAGCTGCCGTCACCAGCAACCCCAGGTCCTTTTCCTGTGGGCAGCTTTGCAGCCACTCTGCCCCAGCCTGTGGCGCTGCCTGGGGTTGTTGTGACCCAAGGGTAGGACCTGGCACTTGGCCTTGTTGAACCTCACACCACTGGCCTTGGCCCAAGACCCAGCCTGTCCAGATCCCTCTGCAGAGTCTTCCTGCCCTCCAGCAGATCAAAAATCCCATGCAACTCACTGTCATCTGCGAGCATACAGTGGATACTCTCAATCCCCTCAACCAGATCATCAAGAAATGCATTAAACAGAACTGGCCACAATACTGGGCCCTGGGGAGCCCTGCTAGTGACTGGCTGCCAACTGGATGCAGCACATTCACCACCACTCTCCTGGCCCAGCCATCTAGCCAGTTTTAACCTCAGACTGCACCTTGTCCAAGCCATGTGCTACCTCGTTTTCCAGGAGAATGCCATGGGAGATGTATCAAAGGCTTTGCTGTAGTAGACAATATCTACAGCCTTTCCCTCATCCATTAGGCAGGTCTTGTGGGGTATTCAGGATCTTGTAGGAGCTTCATGGATACAAAGAATCTGGGATGGAGCTAAACTGAAATCAGTCTAGCCTATTCAACATTGCAACACAAATTTTCTCCAAGTTATCAGTTATATAAAAGAGCATAATCTTGCAAGCTCTATGTTTAAATTTTATAGTAAGATGCTTCCAGCACAATGTATTTTTGACTTCTGGCATATATTATGCATGTAAGTTTAGGGAAATTAATGAGGATATCTTATTTAACAGCAGCTTAACTCTCACCTCAGCTATCAGTGAAAAATTAAGGTCACTGCTTTAACAGGATAGAGTAACAGTATTATTTACACCCATAATCATAACATGATTTGTACTTGATATGAATAAATATAAGGGTTTTGTAAAAGACTGGTGTGTGTGCACCAGTACAGTAAGAAATATTTCTTAATTCAAGTTCTATAATCAAGGCTATTGAAAATGGGCCCATGGAAAAAGTGCTACTGACCCTATCTTCTGTCTGAATCAGTACAGACTGTCTGGCTCTTTTGTTCTCTTTTTTCTTGCTTGCTTTCTTTCAGAATTTCATTCTCACTTCCCTGTAGCTGGTTTCCAACAACTCAGCTAATTAAATACCACAGTGGTGACAGTGAATTTCAATGAGTACTACGTGACTACACCATGGACTCTTGCCAGCTTCCTAGCTCAGCCTTCAGAGACGTTCTCGCTGTACAGTTGAAGCAAGTTCATCATGTTTCTGCATATACTGCCCAATGGCTCAGTAAAACATGGGTTGGCATTGTACTTCATGCTGTAAGAGGAGGATAACTAATTGCCCCTGCAAGTACTTGCCATAAAGAAAATAAACAATAAAGGAAAGGGTGTGGCATATCTAACAAAAAAATACCACTGTTGCAAAGATGTCGATGTTATGAATTTCAGTTAATGGAAAACTTCAGTGTGGGGAGAAACTAAAGATAAAGAAAATCAAAGAATATAAACGAGCAACAGTGTCAGTAAAGATAGGAAGAATGGAGGAAACTTTTGATTTATGGGCAGGGCAGAGAAAACCCAGGGAAAATGCTCTATGAAAAAGGTTATTTTAGTGGTTCTAGCAGATGCTTCTATCAGCTTGAGTATTTGAAAGCTAAGGCTTCCTGAACTAGATTTGTTTAAATTGTTTTCTAAACTGAATTTGGAGAAAAGCTGTTACCCAACTTTGTGTTGCCAAGTGATGACATATGTCTACGGCAGAGATGGGTTTAGATGACAAAACTGAGGCAAAGACAAGGGTTTATTCCCAGTGGTCAACACTGGAAAACCTAGGGAATACCTAACTTGAGACCCTGTAGCCCTCTGATACCACATTTCTAAGTTCCAAGCCTTCAGAGATACACTCAAATGGACATGCTGCCTACAGTTTTTGGGTGGGATCTGGTGTTCAACAGTACTACTTGGGAACACATCCACAAATCTTTAAAATACCAGAAAAACAGGAATTTAAGAAGATAGAATAATCATGACAACAGAAACATCCCAAGTCCGATTTCTTGGTCAGATTTCTGGGCATATTTATGAAGCTTAAAACCACAAACAAACAAAACCTATTACAATTAAGGATAAATTATCCTCAAGTTTCTTATAAACTGATATAGGCTTTTATGCCATTAGTAGAATCATATATATGAGTAAGGAATAGCCACAACTTTAAAGGTCACAGACTAGAACCTTCTCAGGAAAGTAAGCATTACCATTTCCAGGACTCAAAGGATCTGACTAAGGTCTAGATACAAGTAATTTTAGAGCTGAACAAATGAGATTTTAATCCTTAAAATTCTTTCTTCTTCTTGCACTACAACTAAACAATGTTCCTCTGAGTTGTTTCTTGGAATTGAAGTAGAACTTTGAACAGCTTCTCTAAATAAATACCTGATGAGTTACAGGATGAATTCTTTCACGTGCTCTGTTTAATCCCTTAAATTACTATTCAGAAAGAGCTCCAGTTCTCCTGAGCAGACTAAATGGTTCTTTTAGTGCCATGCTTGCCATGAAGTATTTACTTATGTTCCTTGTTGTGATTGTCATAGTTTTAAAAGCAGCTTGGTAAGTTGCAGCTTTTCTTTCTAACATACTGCACCTGAAAGCAACAGGTTTATTTACACCATCCTGTCCAAAGTACACAACAGCAGAAGTAATGTATAATGAAGACTGTATCAAATCACAGTAATGTTCTCACTGTATATTCTTCAAAATAATTTCTCAGGATGTTTTGGATAAACTTGATACAAAGATACATGTTATTGTTATATGTTAATGTTGTATGTCAATACTGAGTTCTTGGAAAAAAAGAACATTTTTACCCTTTTGTCAGGATACTCCATGAGAGGACACATACAATCAGATTCTGCAGTCATGCTCAGTAAAAAAAGCTTCATAAGCTTCCAGTATATTTCCTAGCTCATTAGGAGGATAGGATGCATCATGAATGGGTTTTCATTTTAATATAATTCTGACTATAACTGAGACAGAGTGAAAGAGAAACACTGTGGGTTTATTTTTTGGCATATTTATGAAGTACTCGTGGAAAAAGAGAGTCAATATAAACCCAGCTTAGGGTGCAAACAGTCCACATGAATGGAGTACTGTCCTCATGGATGGAAAAAGTCAGTGATACAGGTCTAACTTTGGTACAAATATCCTACACTTGGACACTGTGATTAGCAGAATCAGCCCTGGAATAAGAACAGACTCCACATTTAGTCATTCTCAAAATACCATGTGTGAGAACAGCTTTCCATTTGGTATCCATGAAGGATCAGCATTTAAACATCTCCGTTTTGTTGCAGTACCCTGCTTTCTAAATCAGTAATACTAGGCTCATGTAAAAAAGTGAATCTTTATATCAACTGCAATATAACCGGTTTGGTTTATGTTGGGGTTTTTTTTAAGTTACTCTGAATTTTCCTCTGTGAGTTCATTACTACTTCACAGAACAGCACACTTTAATTCCTTTGTTTTGTTGCAGAACAATTGTATTTACTTAAAGAAAAGAACATGACATTCCAAAATACACTCTTTCCCCTAATTTGTTCTGCTCTAGCAGCATGTGGTAAGATTACTCTGAATTTTAATACAGCTATATATATAACAAAATAAGAATGTTTACTAGAGAATTTTTAAAAGGCTATCATATTAATTACAGACCACTTCCAGAAGCATCTCAATTTTCCATTTGTTCTTGCAGTGAAATGTTTAAACCTGTGCAAGATGACATGTTCTTTCACGCTAATAGGTTAATTGAATTCTTCTTTTTCAATGTCCATTTATACAAAATAAAGACAACCTTTGCATTTGCCTCTGTAGACCTCTCCTTCTACTCATGATATAAAATCTATTCAGGAAACAGTAATAATTAAATAAAAAAGCTCAACAAAAACCTCCAAACAACTGAGCAATTTCTCTTCTGGAAGGACTTTGTTGATGGTACATTCCATGTCTAAGTGTGAAATACTTATAAGCATCAGGTTTGGATTCACATAACCATTAGCATCCCAAGAATCTTTCCAGTAGCAACCTAAAGCTAAGAATACTTTAGTCCAAACACTAGCCTGCTTAAGTGTCAGCAGCTGAAATGTGTGCTTTTCCTTCCAACTCTTATGCTGAAGGTGCCCTTGTGTTTCATATCTTTAATGTGTGTAAAATTTAAAAATACCAACTGCATTCTTCAGCCTAATTTTATACATTCAACAAACATACAAATCAACACTTTATTCATCAAAAAGGAAGAGAAAAACTAAAGATTATATTTATGGAATGACATTGAGAAGTCTAATGTCCTTGGTTCAAGGGTGTAATTGGTTTGCAACTGCCAGACTTATAAATGTGTAACTCTGTGCATAAAAGTAAAAAGTATTTCAATTAGAAGCATAATTTGTAAACTAAAGTGAATAATGCAATAAATTTTCGTAGTTAAGCTTAGTGCAAAAATATCTTTGATCATATCTTGGGCTAGAATTATAATTTTAAACAATTTTATCATCAATCCATAGGTTGTATTTAGCTCATAAAATTGAGGAAAATTACTTCATGGGAAAAAAGAGTAATTCTTCAAGGCCTTGTAATAATTTAAGCAGGAGACATTAGAATAGCTATTGTGCTAAAGACAAGTGTCCAGTTTGAGCACAGGAGTATAGGTTGTGGAGTGAACAGCACAGCAGGAAAAATTTATTGCCCATACATGCAGAACAGTAGAGTGTTTCTGTCAGTAAGTGTTCTCATTTGCCAAGATGTTTCATACGGGGTTTTTTTTCCCCTCACCTTCTCTCAGTACTTTGGATAATACTTCATGTGTCTGAGATCACTACACCTTCCCCTCATATGTACCCTGCCTCACCTCTTCGGTCCTTCCTACAACTCCAGCTCTCTCCCGGGATGTGCCCCTTGCCACTGGTGGGACAAACAGCAGCCTATGACACAGCAAGGTTGGAGACTGGGCAGGGTGTCTCCACCAATCTGAATAAATGCAGTATAACTCCATTTCCCTTAACAGAAGCAATAATTTAGGCTCCTCCTGGATCAATTTTAACACAAGCTACAGGAGTTTCAGATATGCTTCAGGACAGACACTGTCCTCTCTGTTTCTCTTTATGGACAGAAACTGCAATAGTGAAGCTTTTCCTCTATCAAAGAGGAGAGAGCAAGAAAACAAAAAAAAAGAAAATTGAGAGAGAGCAGGGATCAAAAGTTCAGTCTACTCTTAGATTCATGAAAATACTTCATATATGTATCAGAAATTTCACTTTTTATTTGTATCAGATTGTATTTATTTGTGCTGCATACATCTCAAAACCACTTGCGTTGTCTGCAGTCTACAGATCTTTATCCCGTGTATCAAGACCAGCAAATTTTAAACTGAAACAGGCATATCTTTCATAGAGCCATCAAACTATGATTTAAAAACTCTGTGTTTCTTGGAAGATAGGTAAAGTATTTCATCACACCTTTATCCTCACGGTCACATTAACGAGTCATTTAGGGTTAGCTTCCTTAAGTTCAGCTAACCCAAATGACATTTTTATTTTGCCAGCTGGATTTTCGTTGCTGAGTTAACCCAAATATTCATTCATACAGATAACTGCAGGATGTGACCTTGCAACATTTTAATGTTCTTTCCGGCTGTGGTCTTTCAATCTCTTTTCTCTCTGTGAAAAAGTCATAGTCTTTGCCTCATTCTCTCCACCGCAAGGAGCGTTTTCAGAAACGTATATTTCACAAGCATTTTCTTTCAGGCTGTGTTCAAGTTCTATATCATTATAACAAGTGGCATGTTAGATTTTTTCTGCCAGGGTTGGCCTGGAAAAGCTGCTCTATATTTGTGAGGGACTAAAGAAGAACTCTTCTTCAGTAGTCCATTCCTTAGCTAAAGCTAACACAGCCCCTGCATATTGTCTAGGTTGTGCTGATCATTCACATTAATCTTCCTGGACTCTAGGAGTGAGGCTTTTTAAATGGTTCATGTCTACTTGAACTGCAGTGTTTAACCGAAGATATTATCACTAGACCAAGAATAAGTTAAGGAGGGTATCCCATTTTTTTTCAGAAAATACTACCACCTACAAATCCCTGTGTCCTAAAAGCCTCATTTGCAGCAGAACAAAATTATTAATGATACTCAGCTTGAGGACCATTATTGTATTCTTTCTTCTTCCCTGACAAATCTGTTACTCGGACAATGTTACTAGGCTCCTACATGGTTCATTATTACTGCCTAACTACAATCCCTCTTTTTTTCTTACTGATACCAACAAAAACAACAACAACAAAAAAAAAACCAAAAAATCCCACCAACAAAACCAAACCAACCAACCAACCAAAATAAAAAAAAAAAAGCTTTGTATTCTGATCTTGATTACTCAAGTTCTGAATCACCAAAAGCTTTCACAAAGAACAGTCACAACATCTATGCACTCCTAAGTGTCCTCTCATAAAGGGTACTGGGGTCAGATATAAACTAAAACCAGCATGAGCAATTGCTCTTTAGAATGAAGCTGAGCCTTTAATAATAGAGTAGATGTTTGAGAACAAGGATGATGTCACGAACATGTCTTTGCTCAGTTGGAAGAATTCGAATTACTTCTTCAGTTGTCTGGCTGTAGTCCTTATTTACACAGACTGACTCACCGATGAAGGAATTTGGGGAGGGAGGAATTACTTGAATCACACAGCCTGACTAGGCATCATCCATAGAGCTACTCACTGTATTTTCCTGAAGTCTCAGCTCAACTGTATTTACATATTTCTGGTGATAACCTCTACTGCCTCCTTGTCTGTCTAGTCTGCTAGCACATTATTCATGCCATTAGGATTTTTCCTACCTCAACATCTAATGTCTGACTAAATCCAGAGTGACCAAGTACATGAGTCAAGTTCTCTATTTTCACTTAGTGTGAATACCCATACAGTGGCAATTACTAGTCTGTTTTAGAACTCCATATATTTTCAGTGATTTTTTCTTTTGTTTTTAAGAAAGAGTTTTATAAATTAAAAACTCAGATGCTTTGGTAAGGACATTACAGATCATACATTAAAGATCATCTAGTTCCAATCTCCCCCCCCCACGCTTCCACTGGATCAGGTTGCTCAGAGCCCCATCCAATCTGCCCTTGAACACTTCCAGGGATGGGGTACCCACAAATTCTCTGGGCACCCAGTTCCAGTGCCTCACTGTTGGGGAAAACCCAACACCTCACCACCCTCACAGTAAAGAATTTCTTCCTAATATCTAATTAAACTTACTTTCAGTTTGAAGCTATTCCTCCTTGTCCTGTCATTACAGGCCACTGTAAAAAGTTTCTCTCCAGGTTTCCTGCAGGCTCCCTTCAGGCACTGGAAGGCCACAATTAAGTCACCCCAAAGCCTTCTCTTTTTCAGGCTGAACAGTCTGAACTCCCTCAGCCTTTCCTCATAGGAGAGGTTCTCCAATCCTTCCAGTAATCTGGGTGCCCCTCCTCTGGACTCAATACAACAGATCCATGTCCTTCCTGTGCTGGCATCCCAGAGCTGCATGCAGCACTGCAGGTGGGGTCTCACAAGAGCAGAGCACAGGGGCAGAATTCCCTTCCTGTCCTGCTGCCCAGACTGCTTTGGATGCAGCTCANCTGCTTTGGATGCAGCCCAGGACATGTTTGGCTTTCTGGGCTGTGAGTGCCCATGGCTGGGTCATGTCCAGCCTCTCATCCACCAGCACCTCAAGTCCTTCTGGGCAGGGCTGCTCTGATCTGTTCATCCCCAGCCCATGTTGATACCGGGGATTTCCTCGATGCTGCAAGGTGCAGCATCTTGCATTTGGTCTTGTTAAAACACATGAAATTTTCACAGATTCACTTCACGAGCTTGTCCAGGTCCCTCTGGATGTCCCATCCTTCAGGTGTGTCAACTGCACCACTCAGCTTGGTGTCATCTGCAAATCTGCTGAGAGTGCCCTCAATCCCTCTGTCTATGTCATTAATGAAGACATTAAATAATTCTGGTCTGAGTATGGACCCTTGAGGGACACCACTTGTCCCTGATGTCCATTGGGACTCTTAGGCATTGACCACTACCCTCTGGATGCCACCATCCAACCACTTTCTTATCCATCTAACAGTCCACCCATGAAATCCCTTTCTCTCCATTTTAAGGGAGAAGACATTGTGGGGGACCATGTCAAAGGCTTTACAGAATTCCAGATAAATGACATCTGTAGCCCTTCCCTCGCCCACTGATGCAGTCACCCCATCATAGAAGGCCACTGAATTGGTCAGGCAGGACCTGCCCTTGGTGCAGCTGTGCTGCCTGTCCCGAACCACCTCTCTGTCCTACGTGTGCCTTAGCACAGCTTCTAGGAGGGTCTGTTCCATGATCTTCCCAGGCACAGAGTGAAGGCTGACAGGTCAGTAGCTCCCTTAGACAAAGAAAACCTTCTGTAGACAACAAAATAGCATTTGATCGGCAAACTATTACTTTGGTGGTAAAGATGTCCCTGTCTATTCTTTCTGACATGAGTTTACAATGATATGTGAGACTGGAGTGGATGTCCTTTGTCGTGTTTTAGCATAAGGGAATGTGATGATGCATAGTTTTAAATCTTCAATCATTTAGGAATAGCGGGAGTTTTGTTTGGCTTGTGTTTGTGGGTTGGTTTTGGGTTGTTTTGGATCTTTTGGGATTTTTTGGTTTGTTGGTTGGTTTCGTATGGGGGTTTTGGTTTTGTTTATTTTGTTGGGTTTTTTTAAAATTTTACCTAAGCATACAATCTGAAGGTGTGTAAAAACCCCCGTCTTTCTTAGCCTTGGTTCTCCCTGATCAAACACAGGTGCCACCTGCAAGCCTTGAAAAAATGAAAAATGACTGCAGCTGAAGTCCAGCACTGAGACTGTTTAGAATTGACTGCAAGATTTAAAGTCCTATTTCCTACACTGCAGTCCTCATATAAAGTAATATTTTGTTCCTGACTGCTTTATGAGTGTGGCTAAAACCGTGCTATTAGAGGCTTGATCCAGGTACTTTTCATGTGTTACAATATTACATTGTGAATCACACCATGAGAAGTAAAGAGATATTGAACCTGCAGCTGACTACTGTGGAGTAACACCTATCCTTTACGGCAAACAGCTTACAGCTGAAATCAGTACACCATGATTCAGTGAAGTAAGGGTCTGTAGTCAGCACCCCTAAACACCATCCTCTGTAAACCATGGGCACACTCAGTTCAGGAGGCAACTCATCTCTTCTATAAGAGCTGGAAAACTCTGCCTGTGAGAGTCAAATAAACTGTAATTTTTATGTATTCGAAGATCAAAAGGCCCATATACTAAACATTAGAACCTCAAATATATTACAACAGTCATTTGAAGATCAAGAAGTTAAGATGTAAATTTGTAGAGAATTAAATCATTACTTGCTCCAATGTGAAATCAGAAGAGAGCTCAAGCTCGGATACAGGATTTTTTAAAGGTTAAAGAAAAATGCCAGTGGAAATTAAAGTCATAGCAGACCACAGATTAAAGAATAGCAACTGCATAGAACTGCAGATTTTCAAGATGATCTCATTAGACTACTGCAGACCTAAAAGCATACATAGAAAAGAACTTATAGCAAATGCTAACAAAGTTAATTTAGAAAACTCATAGGGCTGGGAAGAATTTTATTTAAAAAAAAAGAAAAAGTTAAAGCATGACTGAAGCAGTCATTGAGCTATAATTCAAAAATCTTGAATGACCAATAATACCTAGTGAAGGCATCAGATCCAGCATATCACACAGGCTACTTGCTATAATGTCTATAAACTCTAAGCATTTAGAGCAGTTCAAGGAAAGTACTGACATCCCACAAACAGTACTACACGTATGCAGGCTGGTTAACTGTGCTTTTTCCATCTTCAGTGTTTTCCAGTTCATGTTACCCAGACTCTGTGAGTTCTTCAAAAAGCTTAGAAGAACCAATTTGCCACTTTCTAGGGATTTGACTGAAATCTGCACTGCAACTTAGTCTCACCTATGCATTTATGCTGACAATTTTGAGAAACTTAATATATATATATGTACACACACCCCCCCTCCACACACACACTCCTGTTCCTTACATTACTATGCAGGGTGTAAGGTTAGACAGCCACAAACAAAAATAAAGTGCCTGTTACCTCATAGTCAGCCCTGCAAAATTTTGCCCTTAGCATGCAGAGGTTTCAACATAATAGACAAATGCAACAAAGGTATGCAGCAAGGTGGAGGTTTTCATGCAAGTGCCATATCCCATATACCCCAGTAACTGACCCTGTGCAGCATCTGGGAAGCCTGGTTGGACCCCAAGGACACCTCAGCAGTTCCCAGAGCCACCACCCAGGCATGGGGATGTGGAGACAGGGGCGTGGGAAGGGACACAGCCTCTGTGCAGCCCCAGCCTGTGATTACAGGCTTGATGTCCCTCTTCAGCAGCCTTGCCAGCAACACGGAGCAGCACTGGCTTCCCTGAAGTGAATCACATATTCAAAACACCCAACTTCTATTTTCTGCTGTTTGGATGGTTTTGTCTTTTTTTTAAAAATCAAATCTCAAATGAGACCTGCATCATCTAAAACAACAAGAAGCCCTAGGGCACTCCAGATCAACACAGCTTCCCCAGGCGGCGACAGGGAGGCTGCATGAGGCTGCCTCTCTCGGCCTCCTCTCTGAACTGTGCTTCCCAGCAGGAACCTGAATATAGCCTTCAAGTACAGGCTGGGCAAAATTTCTGCTATGTGGGTGGGTAAATGAGCGACCTCTTCACAAAGCAAACTCTAAAATGTGGGCTAACTATAGTCAGGTACATTTTGGTTTAAAACAACCACAGATAGGAGAATAGAAAAGGCCAGTTCAGAAATGATGTTCTCTTTTTTGTGTTTCAGTCTTGTGTGCTGAACATATTTTGAACATTGCCTCTGTATCTCATGCTTCAACCAGGCTGGTCAGGAAAACTGCAGAAAAAAACAGTCAGGAAAGGCCAGCTAACCCAAACAAATATTTCACAAGAATAAGCAGGTCTGACTAAATATGCACATGGAAACTCCTATTTTTCCAATTGTATATACACTGTTTCCATATCCTCATGCAGCATTTTCCTGTTTTTAGCTTAAAACTATCACCTATAAAATTATTATACATTTAAATAAGAATACTAAAAGAAATGTTTAAAAACATTTCAATTTACTGAATTTCAAATGTTTCATCTAAGCTTTAGGTGCAGCCATTCAGCAAAAACATAATCTGCAGTGGTCTGATATAGCCCATAATGTTTTGTACTGAATTGTTTGTGTAAGGAATATGTACTCTTGGCTTCTAAGTTACATTTCCGTGTCATACCTAACAATATTGGCTAAACTGCATAAGCTCTGTCACCTCAGCCACAAATTGTGAGCAGGCTAATCATAGCTACTGTACTGCTGTAGGTTATGTCTGGCAGAGACCATGACTAAGAAGACGGCTCTGGTCTGGAAAGTCAACAGGAGGGATCAAAGAGCAGACAGACAGCCCCCCTTCCCAACTTAAGTACAGGCCCCTACCCTGACAGAGGTGTGGACTGAAACACCAGTTTAACCACTGACCATATCTGGCGAAGACGGAGATGTGAAAAGCATACCCTGAGCCAGACCTCCCTGCCCAAATGTAGTCTCCAGGAGGAGTGCTCTAAAGCCGTGGCTCTGTTGTGCCCAGACACCCAGCATCTTTTTCCATGTGTGCAAACTCTCCTAAGGAAAAGCAAATGTTAGGATCCCTGAACTTGGCAAGATTGAAGTGACTTAAGGACTGCAAAACAGGTAAAATAGTAGGTGCTACAGAAATCAGAATCAAGGACTGAAAAAATAAGTATTCACTAGCTTTGTATGATGCTAGTTTATCCTACATGAAAAGAACACCATGAAAAACCTCTTAGAAAAACCTTAAGAAGGTGCTGTCCTGATGAGAAAAAAAATTCCACGTAAAAAAGGAATGCAGTGCTGCATGTCACTCTCATATCACACCTCTCTTCAATTCTGGCACTTAAGTCTGAACCTGCAAATATTATTTCTCGGTTTACTTGTGGGACAGAGTTCATGATGCACGAAAACGTGTTAGACTTTTGACAGACATAAGGAAATCCTCAAACTCTAGAATCTACAGATCTAATACAAAGCTCAGGGTGATTTTCCAGAATCCTAGAGAAGATGCAAAAGATAAAATTCATGCACTGAAGGTCCAGGAGAAGCCAAGTTTGGGGTTAGGTTTCAATTTCAACATCATCCTATAAGTCATACTTTTTAACTAGTCTTTATCCATTTATCTTAGTTTTAATAAACATCTCATCAAATATCCACTGCTCAACTCCATGCATGAATGTAGTAAATCACTGGTTTGTATTTTGCAAAAGCTTACAGTTCAGCATATATAAGATACTAAATTAAGACAAACAGAATGTGTTTGTAAAGCTAACCAGAATACAAAAATAAACTCTTACACCATAAACAGCAAAATAGAGGCTTCAGCTCAAGAGTTATGTGCCATCTAGGTCTTGCTTTCACCCACCCCTTCCTTTCTTATGGGAAAATCCAAGGTGCAGCTGGGACAAAAGTCTGAGATCATATTCAGTTTTTCACAGGGAACAAGGATAATCTCCCATTTAACCTAAAGTGCACAGTTGTGCAGCCATCAAACTGCAAACTGCTGATTTGCTCAGCCAAGGATGCACCAGCATCTGTGCTCACTACTGTGTTTAAAATGCACTGACCTCAGCCTGTCCTATGGCACTCCTGTGCACAGCAGGAGGCTGCCAGACACAATCACTCTAGCACCTCCTTCCTTGTGTCTTCTTAGGAAGCACTCCCTTCCTCCTTCTCTGTTACTCTCACCTGGCCCCTTGTTACCTGTCACCCCACCACAGCCTCTCTCCAGTCACACTGGCCAGAATATGGCTATGACAAAAGCATGGGTCTGTGCTTCTGTGCTGATGTTCACAGATTAAATCCTCAGAAACAGGTGCCCTGTTATCAGATCTGTAACTGTTCACTGAAACTCAGGAAAAAAACCTTTTAATTATGTCATTTTACCCCTTGACACAAAATATGTTAAACAAAGACTACTTGTTGCAGCTTGTTTTTTCAGTGCTCAAAGGATTAAACACAGGGAAGGTGGATGACCAAATTAAGCCTTCCTAAATAAATCTGTGCTTATGTATTCTTCAAAGAGACAGCTAAACACAGGCAATAGATGATAATGTGGGCTTGCAGCACCCCTCCCTTATACTGCAGCCCCCAAATTAAGCAGGGACCATCCTTCCTGAGAATTATGTGCTTCTGTGTATACTTTAAGACACCCACACAAGTCCTAAATCACTCTTTTCTTACTAAATGAAACACTGAAGCATACTGCGACTCATTATTTGTCATATTC
>WEIT01007145.1:33498-48832 GCA_013389985.1 Dryoscopus gambensis | reverse complement strand
TAATGGCGTCCGCATGGTGGGAAATCAGCAGACACACTGACCAAGTCACGAGACAATTCCCAAGTTCCCCTCGCAGGGGGACACAAAGCCACCAACCAAATGCAGACCTGGGCTCCATGTGACCAGGGCAGATGCAGGGGCAGGGAGACCCCGTCCCAGATCCCAGATCCACCCGAGCATCCCCCCCTCCCCCCAGGGGAACGGGCGGAGGGTCCCACGACAAAGAAGTAAGCATGTTGGAGTCTCTGAAAAGGAGCTGGGAGAGCTCCAGTAAGGTACTACAGAGGGAGCTGTATATAGGAATGCTGGTTTCAGATGCTTGCAAGAAAGAAGCATCAGGACAAGATTTCCAGGCTAATGGTGGAAGCAAATTTCAGAGACAGTAGTCAGTGATACTCCAGCCCTCCTCTCTCATTTGTATTGGAAGAGCTCTTGCCAAACATTTATTAATGATCAGTTTTTGCTGAATGCAGAGATCCTCTTACATGATGATGAGTAGCTGAGTGCTTGCAGATTGTACTCTCAGATTGAAAAAGATGTTCAAAGTGCAAGAAAACATCTCGTTTTAATTTATATTCTGTTAAAATAACATGTTATGTAATTGATTGATAACTTCACTGGACAGTTTCCAATTAGAATGAAACTAGCATTAAAATAGTGTACTTTTTTTTTTACATTAGAGAGCTGTCACTTGAAAGAGAGCTCTCTAATAATGCTCTGAATTGTTACAAGATAGCCAACTTGTGTATACTGTTTTTCATGGTCTGACTGAATAACATTGTACTGACCAGCTCTGCTGATAACCTAAGACTTTGATTTCTGTGTGGTGCCATTCCAGTTTCAATGCTAAGAACTAAAGCAAAACAATCCAGTTGGAAAATAAAGGATACAGCTGTGAGTAACATTGCAATCCACATCAGTATTTCATTTGAATTTCAGGGTTCTTTCACAGGGACTTGAAACCTGAAAACCTACTTTGCATGGGACCAGAACTTGTGAAAATTGCAGATTTTGGCTTAGCTCGAGAAATCCGATCTCGACCTCCTTACACCGATTATGTATCCACAAGATGGTAAGTGCTAGGACTCAGCTACGTTTTAGGAAGTTGCAATCAACACTTTAAAGTAGTACAGTACTGAATTTGTGCTGATTATTATACCACTTCTGATATCTCCTGTTCATGAAAGTTTTATTTAAGCTTGGAGTAATTTGAAAAGCTTCAGTTAGTGCAAGACAATTTACAGATAGCAGCAGCCCAGGAGCAGAGAGGGAGTGGGGTAAGGCAGGTGGGAATATGCTAGGATTGCTGCATGTCAGGAAGGTATAGGAGAATTTACAGAAGCTTATGTAGTTTTAATCAAAAAAAAAAAAGTCTTGAGTACAGGAGAGGAGATTTTTAAAGGATGTTTGCTCTTAGTAGCAAAGAATGAAGAGGTGAGTGATTTCATGTATGTTTCAATTGTGTTGATTGTTGAGATGTCCTTTTCTTTCTTTTCTTTACAGGTACAGGGCTCCTGAAGTCCTTCTGAGATCCACCTGCTATAGTTCTCCAATAGATATTTGGGCTGTTGGTTGCATAATGGCAGAAGTTTACACGCTGAGGCCTCTCTTCCCAGGCGCCAGTGAAATTGATACTATATTCAAAATTTGCCAAGTCTTAGGAACCCCAAAAAAGGTAACTGAACTGATGTTCCAGAGTGCAGTAATCCTGGAGCTGTTCTACAATGGCACTAGCAGTAAGCATAAAAATAGTAAATTTTCCTGCTTACTGCTAATTTATGTATTGATCTGATATAACAAACTAAATTAAAACTTATTTTCTGTGCAGTAAGCATTATGTAATTATGCTGTAAAAGCTGACACATAGAGGAGGAGAAACAGACCCCTGAACAGCAAAGGAAGTCCTTAGACTGTGATTTCATTAGGTGGGAATTCAATTTTCTCTTGTACATTGCATATAAACCTATGGTTTAAGAGGCTAAAAATTGGGATCATGGCAAGGTTCCTATTCCCTGGTTCCATTTGTGCCCTTGACTCTGTTGGATGTACAGCAAGACTCACCTCTCACCAGAGATTTTAGGTGAAGATTTTTAATGAAATTTTCAATGGAAGTCCAGAGCAAGCTGTTACTGGTAGAATATATGCTAGAATGCTTAGGCACTGATACTTTACAGCTTAACCTTTTTTTGTGTTTGGAAATCTCATTCTTTCAGAACGACTGGCCTGAAGGGTACCAACTTTCAGCTTCCATGAATTTTCGCTGGCCTCAGTGTGTACCTAACAACCTGAAAACTCTAATACCTAATGCTAGCAGTGAAGCAGTGCAGCTCATGAGAGACATGCTGCAGTGGGACCCCAAAAAGCGGCCAACAGCTACTCAGGTTTGATTTTGCTTCCTTTTTCTCATGTCTGCTTGTGATTTTTTTTCTTTTACTGCAAGGAACAGTCATTTAGCAATTGCTCAGGGGTGCAGTTCTTAGGAGGGAGAAGAGGAGAATCCAAGAACAATATGCAAGAGAAAGGAGGGTAATTAAGAGAGAGTCATCAGTCTTTTGCATGAAACATCAACTGCTTGTTGTGTGTGCTCAATGATCAAACGTGTGACTGCAGCATGTAAATACATTGAATTAAGTGTAACCCAGTCACTGTGAATAGCAGCAGAGTGAAGGCAGGATGTATGGCTGAAGGCTGTGATGCTGTTCTTTCATTGCTGTTCAGCACAGAATGACTAGAATTTGGTTTAACAATCTTGCCCTAGGCAACCTGTGCTAGTGCTCAGTTATTCTCAGAGTGAAAAAGTGTTTCTTGATGTTCAGAGGGAGCTTCCTGTGTTTCAGTTTGTGTCACTGGGCACCCCTGGAAAGACACTTGCTTCATCTTCTTTGAACTTTCACTTCTGGTTTTTTGCATACTTTGATAAGATCCTCAATGTAATAAACAAGATTCACGCTCCTGTGAGAATTTAAAGCTTTAATAAAAAGACAATAAGGGAGAAAAACAATAAAGCAGAAGTTACAGTGCCTCGTACCCTTGCCTCTCAGCCAAGAGCACACCTGCTATTTCGCAGACACCCTTTACATACCTTTACTGTTGCATCAGCCTAATGCATATTCATAAACAATTATACATATTCAAACTTTCCCTCCAAACTAGTTTACATTTTCTAGGAACTGTTTTGCATGGCTCCTCCTTGGGTCCACCTTTTTAGAGCATGCGTATTTCTTGGCTGCGGTTTTGGTCAGTTTTTATTACCACCTCTAGCTTGGGCCTTGGTCTATGGTGTTCACAGACGGTAGTTGCTGATAGTTGGTAAGTTAGTAGCAGGGGTCTTCATTATATGTTCATTGGATGTTATCCCACCAAGCAGACAGTTCAGTTACTACAAGCATAACTATATCAGCTATTTTACTACAGAAATAAAGGCATTAGTTATTATTACAAAAAAACCCTATATCTTTATAGCAAAGCTACTTTAACATTATATACAGCATTCACGTTAATATTTGTGGAACGCCAATATTATAATATGTATTTATCACACTCAAGACCCTTCTCTTCTCCAGGCTGAACAGTCCCAGCTCTCAGTCTTTCCTCACATGTGAGATGCTCCAGTCCCTTTATCACCTTTGTGGGCTCTCTCCATTATGTCCATCTCTCTCTTCTGCTGGAGAGGCAAAAAGTGGACACAGCAGTCCAGGCATGGCCTCACCTGTGCTGAGCAGAAGGCAAGGATCACCACTCTCGACCTGCTGGCAACACTCCTGCTCAGGCAGCCCAGGAGTTAGTCTTATTTACAGCAAGGGCGTATTTGGTAGATCATCCATGTTCAACTTGGTGTCTACCAGGTCCTTTCCTGCAAAGTTGCTTTCCAGGTGGTTGACCCCAGCATGTACTGGTGCATGTGGTTATTCCTTCCCAGGTGCAGGACTTGGTATTTACCCTTGTTAACTTGATGAGGTTCCTGTCAGCCCATTTCACCAGCCTGCAGAAGTCCCACAGGATGGCAGCTCAACCAACTGGTCTGTCACCTCTTCTTTCACTTGTGTCATCAGCAGACTTCCGAAGGTGCGCTCTGCACCACCAGCGACGCCATTAATGGAGGTGTTGAACAGTATTTGCCCCAATACTGGGGAGCACAGATACTTCCTGGCCTCCAGCCAAGACTTTGTTCCACTGATCGCCACGCTTTGGGCCTGGCCTTTCAAGCCAGCTGTCAGTCCACCTTGCTCTCTGTTCCTCCAGCCCAGTGTTGCCTGGATAAGGCTAGCTTTTGCAGGGCAGCCTCAGCTCAAGTGCACTGCAGATACGTTCCAGCATCCTGTACATAAGCATTTCCCAAGTCATCAGTATTGCACATATAGGTCATGGTAGCCACTGGTTTTGGGTAGTACTCAATTAAATGAGCAGGGCACCTTTTGGAAAACAGATGTGATTCTGGGTTCAAATCTGACTTGACTTCAAGGGCCATAGCTGAACCTTTGTGACTTAATTAGACCTCCAGTATAAATTGCAATAAAAAGCTTGAAATCTAATTAAAACAGTTAAAAAGTGAAATAAATTAAAAACTCTCAAAGGTAATAAAAAAAAATACTGACTGTAACAGTATTAAGAGGATTAACAAATGTTTTACAGTAAAGTACAAATAGAATGAGGAATCTGAGCTTTTAGAAGCTTTTTGCAGTAAGAGGTCTTTGGGAAGGGAAGATGAGTATGCCTGAAACAGCAAGATAGGCAGATTATTGTCTTTACTGACAACTCCATAATTACTTGTAAGGCAGGATAAGAGTACTTTTACTAACTTGTCTGTCAGAAAAGATAGAGGCTAATTTTCATAAGGGTTGTATTTCTTTCACTTAATTCCATCTTGGAAATGGAGAATGGAAGAGATGGCATGTCCCTTTGGGTCACTGAGTTTTGCTGGCTGAATCTGTAATAATGGGGGGGGATGTGTTTGCACGTGCACACATGAAGAGACAGCACATAATGAAACATGCCTTTAGATGCCGTATACTTGGTTAAATATCTTAATTCTGCAGAACCTTTCCTTCTGTACTAGTCCATAGAGGATTTGATAACTCAGCATCTCTTGAAACTTCTTTACTATTGTAGCATGTTTTTGAAGTGGATTGTGCTCACTAGAATCTAGTGTTGAGAGATGGGTCTTCTGCTGTTTCCTACCCCAGAAAAAAAGGCAATTAAATTTGTACTGACACATAGGACTGGGGTAAATGAAAAACTTTGGTTTTCTAAGCTTAATGTCTTTATTACTTTTTAGGCACTTCGATACTCATACTTCCAGGTTGGGCATGCCCTGGGCATTCAGGAACTGGGAAAAAAAAAGGAGCTGCATAATAAATCATCTCTGCATATTAAGCCTGTCCCCCCAGCACAGCCCCCTCTGAAACCTCATACCCGAATTTCATCAAGGCCTTTTCAACAAAGCCAGTCTTCTCAGCACATGGTGTATGCATGTAAGACAGACAACTCTGGGGCTGAGCACAGTAACTACTTACAGGAGGACAAGTCTAACCAGGTTCTTCTGCCTGCAATTCACAATAAGGTTCCTCAGCAGGTAAAGGTCCATCTAGCATAAGATAAGCTTTCTGATATACTGCCTGATTTTTTTCCTTGTGTTTCTTTTCCTTGTTCTCTCTCAAGGTTCTTGTACTTTACTAAAAGGATAGTGAGTGGGAATAAAAAATGGTTACAACTTTCTGCTAGAAACTGGAAGTTACTCTACTGAAATCTAAATCCAGTTGTTGTAGAACAAGCAAGTCAATTTCTCATTTTAGAGCCATTTTGTGCTTCCCTTTGTTGAAAAGCACCACTTACAGGATGACACTGATTTCATATGAGTAAAAAGGATGTACACTGTTCAAAATATTAATGGGATTGATGCCAGAGAAAAAAGTATTAACCTAAATAGTATTGAAATAAGGAAAAGGAGGCTATTGCCTTCATCCACTTAAGGCATCCAATTTATTGACTGGGAATAATAGTCCCTTTGGTCATCCATACTGGACATGGAAACCAACAGATTGTTCTTTCAGCATGAGAACGTACCCTTTCTATTGACTGACGAGGAGACTGGATTCATAAGATAGATGATGAGAGCAGACAGTGTGAATGCTGCTGCTAAGGATCAGTCATAAGTAGGGTCTGTACTGGCCAGTCCCACAGAAGGTCAAAATGTACTGCTGAGCCTGAATGACTGAAGAGAGACAAATTTGTACCTGTGCTGTCGTTAATTAAGAGAAAAAAAATTCTAAATGTCTAGACACGGGCTTGTGGAAACGTAAGTGTTTGTGCAGTTTCATACTCCCAGCATGCGTCTAGAAGTAAAAATTGAGCATAAGGTAGTGGTTTGGGAGGTGCGTACTGAAACATGAATAGAATTGGAATTGAAACTTTAAAAATTTCTTCTTTTGTCAGTTCAAGACACTTTATTACAGGATGAAATGCAGAAGTTAAGTAATAATGTCGGCAGGCTACAGATTGTGTTCTTAGCAGATTTAATGGAAGATGAAGATTATATTGATACAACTCTATTACCACTGTTACTCTTTGAGATAGAGGGGAAAAAAATCCTCTTCGCTCTTGTCACCTGATTTATGGTCTAAGCACATGGGCTTGCTTCTTTTCAATCTTTATAACAGAAAACGTCTGCTGGGTCTGAGGATATAAATGGTGAACTTAAACCAAAACCTAGGCGAAGATGGGGACATCTTCCTAGGACAGTTAAGAGTTCTGAAGACTGGGATGACTTGGAAGACCTTGATTTCAGCTCTTCCATCACAAGAATGGACTTGAAAAACAAGAAGAGGCAGAATGATGAAACTCTTTGTAGGTAAGGGGTTTTTTATGTGCATGTGCTATTTGGTCTATTTCTTTGGCCTTTTCCTCTTTCTTAGTAGTGTTGCTCTTCATGCTTTCTTGGTATAAGGAAATGTATATCCATACAATTTTATGTTCTTTTCCCCACTGAAAAAATTGGCTTAAGTCTCCCCAAGTTAATCTTTAAACATATACTTTCGATTTTACATGTGGACTATTTTGACATACTCCACATACATAAACTGTTTTGGACAACTCTAAGCTGCAGTTTTCATGGAGAGAAACCTACTGAGTGCTTTATGAAAACTTTAAAAGCAGTATATAAGGGAACTAGAAGTACAAATCTGATTTTTAGGGGCACTTGTATGACTTTGGGTTGATAATATTCCCTGTTGTCTGTGTGCTTATGATGTAGCAAACACAGTAGAAGGAAATAATTCCTGGAGATGGGATGGAGTTGAGAAAGTCCAGTTCTTATAGCACATGTTTATTCACAGTTGGCTATGTGTACCCATTTTTGAATTACAGATTTGAAAGCATTTTGAACCTGAAGCCTTCAGATGCTGTAGGCTCTGGCAGCAATGCACGAACTTCCCATGCAACCTTCTTGCGGCAGGACACTCCCATATTGAGAGTTTCTGCAGCAAAGCAACACTACTTAAACCATTCTAGGTATCGACCTGGTTAGTAAAAAGTACTTTCCTTTTCTTCCTGCAATTCCAACAGCAGTATGAAATAGTCATTGGTACATTAGCTGTTATCCTTTGACCTTGTGGAGGGGGGCTACTGCTTAAAGAACATGAGAGAAAGAGCTTTGCTAATGTAGATGGCCATGACACAAACTACATTCTAGCAGTCTAGCAACTGAGAGGTGCTGCTTACAAGCAAGGGGACAGGATTGTTGGTACTCCTTCCGCCTGATGAATACTTTTAATGTGGAAGTGGGTTAGAAAATGTCTGTATATGTGCCAAACTATTCCCTGTCTCTGTAAAAGTATAAGACTCGTCTTCTAGACTGCAAAAGAAAGTGCTGTGTGTTTACCTCGTGGGTGTATAATACTGTGAACAACAGGCTAACTAGTAGTGAGAATGTGCTTTGCTGTAGTTTGGAGTTAAGTCAAATGCAGATCCATGTCTCTATAGAGAATTACATGCTTGTCTTTATGATAACTTCTGCTATACTGAGACCAGTGCTGGGGCAGGATGAAGTACAGGAGGCAGACAACATATCTGCTAGTATTTAAAATAAGCTGAATATAAGTGTATTCTTTCTCATAATTCCTATTCATAAAGGTAGTGTTAGCCATTCATTCACTTGTAGTACTAATACTTCAAAGTTAATTAAGTAAACTAGAAGGTATTGTGACAGCAAACTCAATCTTTTTTCCTGAAACAACTAATTGACTTTCAAATTGTCTCACTTAGGTAGAGTTTCGGTAGCTAAAACTTGTTTTACTAGAGGAGGTTGTAAAATGCATTGATCCCAACCCTGCTTTAGCCTTATCATAAATTGTGAGTGCATCCTTGAATGTTAAGTACTCTGCTTAAATACGGGATCTACGTTAAACACAAATAATAGGTGACATCTGAACTGTACTGCAAACTGTTGGCATTATCTGTGGTTTCAGTAGAGACACCAGAGACGAGTACAGTACTATGAGAAATGGAATTGCCATTATTGCCTCTCAGGTTATGTTGTCACCGTTAGGCTTTTATAGGAAGCGTAGATTTCATGAACATAACAAGGTTCACCTTCTGTGACTTGAGAATATTTGTGGCTTTGATGTAAGGATCCTGTCCTGGGATATAAGCAGCCACTGATGCTAGTGGAACTACATACATTGTGAAGTTTGCAGATTAGGGCCTGTGGCTAGTTATAGCATTCCTGTATTATGAGAGGATAGGGAGTGACCCAGAGAGTTACTGAGAGGGAGAGGTTTTGGAAGTTGAACAAGACATCTGCTCTAAGACTGTGCACCAGGTTGAATGCATGTAGGCCTGTGTGGCAACAGGGATTTTAATGAAGTAATCTTTGAATTTTTGCAATATAGGAATAAGTACAAGGAATAGTACAGTCTCCGCGTCAAACAAAGAGTCTGTTCCGTCTCATCCCTGGCCCAGTTCTGGTTTGTCTGGGAAAACTTCTGGTTTGGGAGGAAGTACTACCAACAGGATGAATTCAGGTAAGAAGGTGTGCTAAGACTCTGAGAAATGACAATAATTGATGTCTCTGCAGTTCCCCACTGGTGTATTTTGGAGTCATCCATTCCCAAAATATTGTCAACTCCTAAGATACCTGCTACCCTATCTTTTCTTTGTGTTAAAATCAGTTATGAGCACTCTTCTTTGGGAGACTGCCTTAAACTGAAACATAGTCATTTCTTCTAATGACTCCTCACGAGTCTGAAGTACCCCATGCATAGAAGGCTGGACAGCTTAGGTCTGTTCAACCTGAAATACTTCATCTTGCTTTCAGTTTCCCTCTTCAGTTTTTTTTTAAGTCATCTTTTCTGGTTTCCAAATTATTTCAGTCCACCTGGTGCAAGCTGGTATAAATTGAACTAGCCATACACACCAGTCTCGTTACATGAACAAAGCAAAGAAAACCTATCATTGTGTCTTTTAATTGATGTTGTTTACAATAATGTAATAATTGTAGTTTTAAAAATTCAGACAAAAAGCAAAACTCTTCAATTTTTCTTCTTCAGGTTTTTTTTGGCATTTGGTATTTCAGGTATTTAATCACTGTTGTTTGAGTTGAAGTAATTAATTTGTAGATTATTACATTAGATTTTGTCAGGTACACTTAAACATGTTGATATTTCTAGACTGTATCTATCTATTTCCTCTCTAAACCGTGGCTTCAGGTTTTCATGTGATACAATTCTGCAGTGCCATACTTCTTTTGCATATGTTTTTTTAAAAGTATTTTATTGCCAAAATTTGTGTTGAATCTTGGCCCAAAGAAACATTCTGGGCCTCTAGAAACTCAGGTTTAAAAAAACCCAACCCAACTTAAAATTTTGGATGTAATTTAATCAGAGAATCATTCTTCAAAGATTCAAGATGGGAAGACACTGTAAATAGCTAAACTACATGAGAACCTTGCTATACATAGCATATCTCCTTCCTGGCTCTTCTAGAAGTTTCTGCTTCTTTTGTAACAGCATAGGATGTAATTAGATTTTTCTCTTTTTTATTTATTACCATCATTTCCCACAAAAGGTTTTGCCACTGGTCTAGTACAGCGTAGGCATGTGTGCAATGGCTCTGGTCTGTGCATGATATCTTGTTTAGTGTCCATCTGTGCTACAACTCTAGACTGTTTTGTTCCATTTCTATGGCTTATCCTACAGGTCAGTCAAATCTGTTACTGCTCATCTTAAGGACAAGTTTTGTAACTGGCTTTCAAAATTTGAAATGTGAATCTGTACCAGATTTTTAAGTTGTGCTCTCATGGGCTTCAGTAAGAGCTTTGTGTGTAGCACCAAAGCCCCAGACTCACTACATAGAAATCAAGAGTCAATATATTCTTAGCAAATAGTTGCTGAAAGTCAAACAAGATAATTCCAACTGAATGCTAAGTTTTGGAAGCTTTGAGAAACCTTGAAAAATCTGAGATGTCAGGGAGAATTGCAATTCTCCCTGACAGGTAAAATTTGTAACTGTTTTCATCTGTAATGCAGTCTGATGCTGACAGTCTCCTGAATGCAGGTGTACATATAGGAGCTGTGGATTTCTAGTGTCTTCAAATAAGTTGTTGTTTTGATCAGTCCATGATCAGACTTGGTCTTGAACATGACAGGGCACACCTTTGTCATCTATTGATAGTGTGTGAGATCCATTGTGTTCAGGTGTTCCTTGCCATTTCTTTCAGGGCCCATAGGATCAAGCGGTCTAACGAGTGCTTATGTCCCTTCGTTTCTGAAGAAGGAAGTAGGTTCTGCTGGGCAGAGGGTTCAGTTAGCACCAGTTGTGGATCCATCTTCTGGTAAGTACAGGACCAGTGTCCTCTTGGTCCCTTGGTCAGTACTCCAGTAATGCTGTATGTATGCAGCACTGAACTACTTACCTTTGCTTTATTTTATTTGTCAGTATATGACTGACTGGAAGTATTGTTTGTAACCTCTCCTTCATATGGAGAAGGATTTCATTTATGTTTACTTTTGTTTATTAAATATGTAGGTTTACCTACAGCCTATTTAAATGGGACCTAGAGGTTTGTGTGAGAGCTGGCACAGAATTCACACTTGTCAAATCGGAGATGTAAATAGTCTTTGTCAGCTAAGGTTTTAGGGATTGGATGCACTATTGTTTCACATCAGCAAACTGTTGAAAAGGAGGCTTATTTCCTGAAGAAGTAACTGGACCTGCACCCAGTCCTTATTCAGTGTGGATAGCTCTCACTGAACCTTTATATCACAGAATTTTTTGTCCTTTAGATTTTGCTTCTCTGACATCAGTCAGACCCCTTCTTGGATGGCCATCGTTCAGTTCACCTACCAAGAGCTCGCCAAGGTTAATGCCTCTCCCGCCCACAGCAGAGCCGATCCATGGCCGTGTTGACTGGTCTGCAAAGTACGGCGCTCACCGGTGACCTGTGGAAATATTCTCTGACAGTGCATGCTTCCCAGGAAATAGTAGCCAACATGAGACCGTTTCAGACTGGTTTATATACCTGTACATTTAAAAGAAGCAGCTCTTCCATCAATTAGATGTTTTGAAGGGGTTTTTTACTTATTTGCATTAATTTGAATGCAATCTTGTACCTTTTTGTATAAAAATGTTTTGTTATATACTTGGGTCCAGTTATTTTCATAAAAGTGATACATTTTGTATATACGGCTTAGGGGGTTTGGCATTTTTATACAGCAAATTTTTATAATGAACTTTTAAAAAATTTAACTTTTTTGTTAGATTCAACTTTTTTATAGAAGTGGATAAAAAAAAAGTGGTGCAATATTTCAGTGAAGGAGAAGTACTGAGGAAGGGGCATTCATCAGATATGTGTAATTTCAGTGATGCCATGTCTCAGTGCCACACTTCTGTTGTCCTATGCTCATTTGCTTCGTACTGACATCAGAGGAGTGACTTAACAGTCGACACTCTCCTTCACAGTCACTGAGAGACTGCTGAATGTCAGTGAGAGGCACCTTTTTTTTAATTTATTTTTGTTTTTAAAAGGTTTTGTGTTGGACTGCTATCCAAATTTACCAAATCTGAGGACTCTTGTTTGGTGAAGGGTAAATATTCTTCCGTAGATCCATTTTCTGACACAGTGTTCCTTTTTCCTGCTTTAAAGTTGTTCTTTGGCATTGTTCACTATGAAATAGAATGTGGACCTACCTCTGTAAAATTCACTTAAATGTTCCTATGATTTCTAAGGAGAAAAAGCAGATTCTGTTTCTTCTTTTTCTTCTGTTGTGAATGTAAGATCTGAAGAGATATTAAAGACCGTATTAACAATTAATAGTAAATTAATAAAATTAATAAAACTGGTTTCAAAGTAACAAAATATTAATGATTTGCCAGCAACAGAGTTTAAGGGAACAAGATCTATGCAGCTGACTTACTTTTCACAGCTCTTTTAAAATCACTGCTGTTTTAAATCACTTAAGAGAAAAAAAACAAAAACAAAAAACAAAAACAACCCCAAGGAAATGAGTCAGTCTAAGCTTACTTATGTTGATACTCAGTTCTTCTTCACTCAATACATCTTCATTTGCAATGTGAAGAGTATGTCAGCTTCCATAAATTAGGCTCAGAGGCTCTACAGGGAAAAATGGTATCTTATGTGGTCCTGTTAAGAAAATGTTGTCAAACTGTGGTTGATTTCACTGAAATTGATACAGTTCTTTGAAGAGCAGTTTAACTCAGTTTATAAGAGCATATGATTTATATCAAGTTATAAAGAAAAGAAAGTAGCCCCATAATCTGTTTCAGTTCTGTTCTGGAAAGGAGTGCCAGAGTCCAGCCATCAGCAGAAGATTAACTTAGATCACAGTCAGCATTTGTCTGTGCCTGCATCTCCTCCTACAGAATAAAGATAAAACTGTTCAGTGCTGTGGGAGAACGCCCTCCGTAGCTGTGTTCTGAAGCAGTGCTGCCAAAGCTGAAGTGTGCTGAGAGAATGCATCTTCCTGCAGAAGTGTGTAGAAATGCTCATCTTTCTGAGCTCATTGTGTGATCAACTGAGGCAAATGGTTTATTTATGAGACTTAAATCCAGCCTAAAGGGATCAGAGCAGGCGCAGTTCTCAGCTCCCAGCCATTTCCCAGGAACTGAATGGCTTGTGTGTCAGCGAGATCCTCTCTGTGGGATCTGCTGGCACACACAAGGGGCAGCTGCTGTGGACGCGAGACTGAGAGCAGATTCTGGCCTTTTCAGTGCTTCCCATGGAGAATGTGTGAGATTTCAAGGAAACTGTATCCCTGGGGTAGGCTGCTGGCTCAGTGCTACAGGGGAACCATGAGGAGCACCAGTCACTATTTGCTTTTATGGGCTCAGCCCACAGTGAGACAGTACAAAAGACAAAGAGGGAGCAAAAGTGTGCATGTAAGACTTACACATGTGAAAGATGTTTCTGTGTCCCGCTGCTCTGTTATCTGGGCATAGCAAGTACTAACTCCAAACCACACCTAACTGCTTCCACAGCAGTGATGCCAATGCTTAGCAGTAAAGTAAAGCAGCCATTTGATTTCTAAAGCACACACTGATAGGTGTCTGTGGGTAAGTGGAAAGGGAAATACGTATATTTGTGTTAGAACTGGAAAGATAGTTGTTTCTCTTGGTGGAAATAAATACCTATATTTATGTCTACGTATCATTTAATTTATTTTCGCACCAGGTAATTTGTCTTAAGAATGAGCACCCTGAACCTATCCTGGTATCCCTAGACCTAAGTAGGCAGTTTAAGTAGTCTGGTTATTTCCTATGAGTGGAAGGAGACAGGTCATGAGAACAGGTGGCTGAGGCTTGGATTCATCATACCTAAGCACTGAGCTCCTTTGTTGTGAGGTGACTCACCCCTGGTGAGTGAGAATCATCTCAAAAGAAATCTGCCTCATTTGAGAATATACAAACACTCTGGAGATAGCCAAGTCTCTCCACTAAGGAGGGAGACAACTCTGTGAGATTCAAGTAACATAGGATGAATCTGAACTTGGCCTATAATCTCTGAACCTTTATCAGACCTTCAGTGATTTTTTTTTTACTATAGCATTCAGGCTTTAGTAAGTCCATCAAAAAGATTAGAAAAAGAAGTTGTACTTTTATTTTTTTTTAATATCTCCTCCCTTCCTAAGTGAAAGCCTTTTATTTTGGGGGGAAAAGCTAATAATCTTGCATTCAAAATCACTGCTAGTTTTCACTTAGTGAGACAGGAAATTAGCTATATATAATGGCTGTATCCTTTACTCAAGCAAATTCTTACTGAAGTTGGAAAAGTTCTTTTTGAGCAGGACAGAGGTGAGTTTATGTATTTTACCGTGCTGTCTCTGTGCAATACAGATATGGAAAAGATGTAGGTCTTTATATACTGAAATCTGGACAAGCAGCATATCTGAGAATTCATGATAAATAACCTACTACCTTGTGCTTTAATATTTAGCAGCATCTTTGTGGAAAATGTTTTTAGAATTGTACTGTTTACATTTTCTCAGGCATAACATGTAATAATAATGACCATTGGAAATAAAGGACTCTTGACAGTGGATCATTCATGTCTGTAATCCAGATTTTCCTAAAAGTAGTGTGTAAGTGCCATGATGTTAGGAAAAAAAAAAAGGCCATAAAACCCACTCCTATGGTGTTCATGTATCTGATATGGCTGTTGATATGAGCAGGATGTTACATAATGTGAGGAGGAAAACATGACAACAAAAAAACATTTTAGACCTTAATATGGAAGTAGGGGGTAGAATTGTTATTGAGGGGAGAAATAATGGTTCTTGTATTCAGTGTTTTTGTTCAGAAACATTCTAAATGGTTGTTTCATTCCTTCTTGTGTCAAATGTCCTGCCCAGAATAAAGTTATTCTTGAAGAAGTACTGACTCACTGACCTGCTCTTTTATTCAGTTTTTAATGAAATCACTTTAATTTGCCTTTTGTTTGGTTGTTTTTTTGTAGTTGGGGTTCAGTTTTTAAAGAAGCCTTCTTGGAGGGGCACTGCACATTCACTGACCACATGGTTCAAGTCTAAGCATGTAATTTCTGCAATATACTGTGAGCTCCATGTAAAGCTGATGGCTGTGTCCTTCCTTGGATGTCAGCGCCTCTGAAACTACCTGCAAGACTGAATTACAACGTGCATAACACTTCAGGAGGACAGGCAGCTCTAGCTGAACTAGATTGTTGTGGGTCCCCCCCAAGGGAAAATATTCTATTATTCTATTCTATTCTATTCTATTCTATTCTATTCTATTCTACCAAACCACTTGCACAGGTGAAGAACTAGGTGAAAAATACATGTGTATGTTGCAAGGATTCTGATTTAACTGC
>WEIT01007145.1:0-26225 GCA_013389985.1 Dryoscopus gambensis | reverse complement strand
GTATGTTGGAGGAACTGATGACCTTATGGGCTTCATTTTGATGTTCCCTTTCCTATCTGTAGAGGATAAAGAGAAACAACGTGCTGTTATAGTTCAAAAGGCAACAAGCAGGTATTTCCCAGTATATGAAAAGGTATGTAGGAGGGTCATTTTCTTCCCTGATTCTGGAGGGATAACAGTGGGAACACTGGTATTTCACCACAACCAGAAGCAAAAGTGTCAGTGCAGTACTTTACACCGGGACATCTGTATTGTCTGTTGGCTGGATGTGGGTCAGAGCATTATCAGACAAGTTGGGGCGGGTCAACCCAACAGCCTTTCAATGTATTTTCTTCCCCATGTCCAGGTGAGGAAGGGAGTGATAGAGCAGCTTTCATGGGAACCTGGTGCCCAGCCAGGATCAACCCACTGCAGTAATTTGCATTGCAAAAGCAGTGCTAATTGGCTTCTTTGTTTAACATTTCAAATACATCTTGTTGGGTTTTTTTAAACACTGTAATACACTGTAAAATCACTGCTGACTTCTAGCCATACTGGAATCTTTGTGCTTTTCTGACTGATAATTTGAGAGATAGGATGCAAGAGGTACTCTCAATGGAAATTAATATGCAGGCACAGGATGATCTAGCAGGAATAACTCTTTCTCTAGTTTAAAGACTAAAGAAAAGACAGTTTTCCACTTTGCCAGGTCTCCTATAGGTGGTTGCCAGGGTGCATTATGCCCTGTATTCCACTTGTTGCATCTTAGCCCCAATGCTTTAGGCTGATCACCTCTCTTTTATACTCTCTGTTTTCCTATTTAAGCTGTGATGCTGTATAGAAAAATTACAGATAAATAAAGGTGTAAATACCAAGAAGGTATCTAACCCTGTAGTCCAGTACACAGGGTTACCTAGGGCTATAGGAAGAAAGGATCAGTAAGAGAAACCCCAGGATTCTAGATTTCTGCTATAAAATGATCAGTGACTGCTGGCACATCCCCTGTTCTCCCTGTTAGCTGCATGGGAGAGAAGGGTGAAAAGGAGACAGTAGTATTGTCAAAGAAGGTGTGCTTGTGCATTTTGAAAACATGAACTTTAGCTGGTAATCTGCACCTGAGTGTTTTCATCTATGACATTTCCAGGTTTTGAAAGACCATGGGCAGGACTTCCTTGTTGGCAACAATTTTAGCTGGGCTGATGTTCATCTTCTTGAAGCCATTTTAATGGTAGAAGAGAAAAAGTCAGATGTGCTCTCAGGCTTTCCTCAGTTACAGGTACCTTGCACTTAGAAGATGCTCATATGGCTGTAAATGTGATAAATGATATTTCAAAGTCTGTTATGTGTAAATAATTCCACAAAACATTTGTTACTTTTTCATTCCAGTCTTGCTCTTCCTGCTTCAGGAAGAGCCTTGTAAGATGTTTCATGTGAAGAAACTGTTATTTTCTGGAGTAACCCCTGTACACATCTGAAGAAATGCACCCTCCCTTTTTTTTGCCTCTCCTCACCAGTTCTGTGATACCATTAAGTGGAAGATATTTTTGGATCACAAGAACTGATCTGAGTAATGTACATATCAGAAACCACAGATAACTGTTAACACTTCATCCCGTATCAGTACAAGATAGAGGGCTGATTTATTACGGTGGAAAATAAAAAGGTTGAAGTGAGAGGGAGTAAAATTCACCCATGGTTAAAACCATATTTCCTGTCTCGTCTCCCCATACCGCTTGTTAAAGGATGTTACATAAATCAGTAAAATAGGGGTTTTTCTTGTATTACTTTCTGTTCTTTAAATACCATGTATTTACTGTTTACCTTTTAGGCATTTAAAGCAAGGATAAGCAACATCCCCACAATCAAGAAATTTCTTGAGCCAGGAAGCCAGAGGAAACCTGTTCCTGATGATAAGTATGTGGAGACTGTCAGGAGAGTTCTCCGCATGTATTATGATGTAAAAGCAAATTAGTTTGCCTGGCTGCAGGCTGTAAGAGAACTGCCAGATTGCACACGTCCAGTTATGCTGCGAAGGAAGGCGAAGGGGTGTTCGAGAGGTGTTTCAGTGGGCAGGAAGTCGTGCCCTCACATAAAATACAGTAGGCAGGTATCTTTTATAACACTTCAATACTAGCCTATTTTCTCCTTCATTCATCTTGAGATCTTTCCTGGTAATTTTAAGCAAGTAAAATAGCAGCAAGCACACTGTCTTCCTAGAGACTTTGTGGAATAGCAAAAAAGAGAAATGTGAGTTGCTGACCAATAGCTTCAGCAAGTTGTGCTATTTCTGAGGACTTTTTTCTAGATCTAGATCAGATTTTTATATGATGATTGCTTCCAATGTAGGCCTTTATTATTCTTTAATATCACTGTTGGCAAATGAAACAAGTAGTTTTTAAAGACAGTTGGAGTGAGGTCTTTCTCTTGCCAGTTTTACTGGACATCAGTGAGTTGTCTGAAATGTCAACACTGTGCCTTTATAACTAAGCTGCACTTTTATTAATGAATTAGGAAATAAACTGACTGCCAAATGACGTGTTTGTTTAACTGCTGCATCTAGAGGACTGTACTAATCAAATAAACATTTTATGTAGTCGCATTGTCCTGTTGTCTCGTGAATGAAGGTTGGGGCTTGCAAACATCACTTTTACTTTTCTTGTAGCATAAATTCTTTGTATTTGATATGAGGAGGGTCCTTGTTAACCCATGTCCTCATGGAAAGGCATATTTTGTTTGTGTTTATAAACAAGAGAATGGAGATGGAAAAAGAGCTAATAAACCATCACACAAACCTGATACAGCTCCTATCTAGTACCAACCAAACTCAAAATGTTGTTTCTTTTTCTCTTTTTTTTACCTCTGTGGTTTCCACAGACAACTAGACAAAGGAATTTAAAAGGGTTTTAATCACTTCAACAAATGGCAGTTAGGTTTTAAAAGCTGCTCTGCAGGATGTTATCCTGGGGTTTCATATTTGTTCTTTATAGTTCTACACTAATGACACAGCTTACAAGAAGATTTGTGCTCAATCGCTAATGGCACTGGTTTATTCCTGTGTTAGCTCTGAATTGAGAAATATTATGCTGCTTGACACTGGGATGTAATAAGTACACTCATCTGATACTTGATGAACAAGTTGCCCACCTGAGAGCTCATCAGACTCTCCAGCTTCAGCACGATCAAAGTTTTCAGTGCTACAAACACTCTTCCCTCATTGCCAGGTATACAAAGTTTGTATTGACCTACAGTAGTTCATTAGCTTCTGTAATGTCAATTGCAATTACAGTTCAGTCCTTGGTTAAATCTCAGATTAGTTTAATAGAAAAGTTTTCAAAACCCTGTAGTTGTTGATCATAATTCCTTGCTAAGTGAACTTTTTCTCCCCATTATGAGGAAAGTTGTGTAAAGCTGCTCAAGAAGTCCATAAGCAAAGATGCAGCAGATGTAGGAGGTGCCTCTGCCAGTACTGGTTGGTGTTAAGCCTAACAGCTGATGGTTATGCCTTTTAGTCAATAGAGAGGTACAGCAGCAATGAGTGTGAGCAGAAGAACAATTGGTACTGAAGCCTTGTCATCAACACTGTACGTGTTTGGAACATGGTTAACTTCAGCATAGCTCAAGAGTGGTTGTGTGGATTGAATGCCACGTAAACAGCATTTGGTGCACTCTTGGAGCACATTTTTCAATTTAATTTCATCCAGAAAGAATCCAGTTTGTACACTCCCAAGATCACACTGTGATGGGAGCCAAAGTAGAGTTAAGAAACTAATTTTTAAAACATTGTCCTGTTTCAGACCACTAATGTAGACATGCTCCAGGTCTGGCCCAACTGATGGTTCATTTCCTGATATTTCAGTAAATTTTTGATGAGAAATTCTATTTTGTTTCATTATTTTTTACTCATCTTATTGATTTGTTTTTAAATGAAGGCACCTTAAAAGTGTTTATACATCATGTGGACTTCTCCATATAAAATCTACAGCCATGTTTGCTTATGCTGTGGTCACAGGGCTACACGGTGTGACAGTGCTGTGGGTTAACCCTGCCTGAAAACCACCTTATTTTGATATTCCTAAGCAGGTTTGTCAGTTCATTTCCTAACCTGTAAAGAGCAGCACGTTTACAGACTATTATTGTGATCTTCCATATTCTGGGCAAACTAGGGATGAAATCAGCTTAAATCTAAGTATTTTACAATTTTTTTTTTTTCACTAAGCAACCTTGAGTCCTGGTAGGCACTCTAACAGTAATTATTTCGGGTGGTAGGTGACTTCAGTGTTGCTTTTACAACACATCAGAATCTTCAGTTCTGTTACCAGCCTTCAAGACAGTAGTACACAAATAAAATATACAGATGTTTGTTGTTGTTTGTCCTATGTTCCTCAATGTTGTCAGCCCAATAATTCCTGGCGAAAAATTTGTTAAGAACGAATAATAAACTCAGGATTTGTTTCACTCTTAACTGTCACAAAGCACTTAGGTGTTTGACAGGCAGTTTTGATGTGTTCTCCAAGAAAGACTTGGGGTTTTCTTCAACTCTTGCTGTAGTAACACCTATTTGTGTACAAATCAGCCTGGAGCATAATTCTGATAGCTAAGTAAATTATGCTTAGTGGAGGTAAGGGTTATGATCCTAGATAACCATTTTTGGTTTAAAACACTCTCTGCCAGTGGAATGACAAGTTCATTTCCATTGAAAACACTAGGCTAATTCTCACTGATTTAATAGTGAGTACAGGATACTTGCTTTAGTACAGGTTATGGTTTCTGATGACTGTATGGGATCTTTACTCTGCATTGTGCTTGCTGATTTTTTGGTATATTGCAGTTAATTCCAGTGGAACTCTACTATTTGAGTGAGCACATCTGAACGTGCAAAGGAAGCATCAGCTATTCACAGGAATTTTTCAAGTCTCCTGCATGCTTCTCATGGCACTTCTTCAGACTTGACTATAGCAATACTAATCAAAAAAAAAAAAAAAAAAAAAAAAAAAAAGGCAAGATGCCAAATTCAGGGAAAACTAGCCAGGTCAATTGACTGGACAATTCCTAACACTGCTTCTAGGCACTTGACAGATATCCCCATGATTAGTATCACTTGCCAATCACGACCACAGGCAAAATAGACTTGATTTGGGGGTAATTTCTTTATTACCAGTCAACGTAGTTCGTTGGTGAGAAAGAAAATGAAAAACTTGAACACCTTCCTCCCACTCCTCTCCTTCTCAGGCTCAACCTCTCTCCTTCGTTCCTGACTTCCCTGCCTTCTCCCCTCCTTCTCCTCGTGTGCAGGGCATTTTCTTAGCTGTTTTTCCCTGGCACTCTGCCGTGCAGCGTTTTGCCCCATCTGAACCACATTCCCCAGCGCCGCCCCGGCCGTGCGCTCAGCCGCGCCCTGCGGTGGGTGGTTGGGTCCGGCTGGAACCGGCTGGGGCAGCCCGGCCTCCCCTCACGGAGCCCCCGCTGGAGCCAGCGCCCCGTACAGCCGTGTCTGGTTTAATAAGCTGCTCCCTCACCGGGTTTCCGAACGGGTCGTGGGGATCACTGGGACCTGCTGGTGGTGGCCCATAGCTTTGAGGTCCAAGAGGAGAAAAGTTTGCGATCCAGAGGCGTGTAGGACCTGGACACCAGGGCGCCTGGGCACTGCTGGTGCAGAGGAGTTCTCAGGAGGTTGCACTCGAAACCGGAAATTCGGAATTTGCATTAAACCCTAATCTTGCTCCTAGGAAACGCCATTTTATTTGCTGCTGGGGAAAATTTGAGACGTAGGCAACCCCTCGGCGTGTCCCCGGGCTCCCTTTCAACAACTCGGGAGCTCTGGGCATGGAATTAGCCTGACGTTACTTTTCCCGCCCCCAGGTGGGGCCCTGCGCTTTCGGCAGGTGCCCTCGGTGGGGGCTGGCGGGAGGGAGGGAGGCGGTGCATCCCGGAGCCAGCCTCAGCCACAGAGCCGGACAAGTACACCCTTCGTGGGAAGGACCTGAAGGACAGACCCTGGTGCAGTAACTTCAAACTTGGGAGCACCAGATGCTCGTTTGTAACATGTGACTACTTTTGGAGTCAGTGGCAACAAATAATATTATCAGAATGCAATTTATCCGTAAAGCATGGTTAACCTCTGAGCAACTGACTGGAAGCATGTCTACAAGCTACCTTGGAGTGCAGGGCAGAGAAAAGCATATATACACACATTTCCAGCAGCTCCTTCCAGGCTTTGTTTCAGTGCTCATGTCTGTTGGAATGTCTCGTGCTGCAGCCTGTGCCTGTCTCTTCTACTTTCACTATGGTCCTCTGAGGACAGCCTGGTCCCAGCCCCTCTGCAGCTACATCTTAAGTAGGTGAAGAGAGTAACTAGATCCTTGGCACTTCACTATTTCACATTTTCATCGAAGGGCTATAAGAAAAATTAGCACATTTCACAGTAAATAAAATAAAGTGATAATAGGTAGGAAAGTTGAAACTCAGCGATCTGAATCAGTAGGCATACTGCCAATTAATAAACCAGAGGCATTTAGTCTTGTTAAATGCATTTTGCCTAAATTCCCACTGATGTGAGAAGCAGGAACTCAGAGGATGAGGAGCTGAAGAACATGGTGGATAATCAGCCATATGCCAGCTCCCAGCATGCCACTGGCATCTGAAAATGCTAATGTGACCTTGGTGTATAGTGGAAATTTTCAAATAGCATTGTATGTCTGCCTCTGACATTGACCCAAGAACTACCTAGCTACAGGCATCACTTAATCCTAATGCAGAACTGGGGATAATCTTCTAGCTGTGCTGCAAATTTGTGTTGCTTACCCTACAACTACTACTTTCCATGTAAGACCAATTTCAGCAGTGCAGCAGTACCATTTAATCTCACACCTGGAAATGTCATCCAAGAGAAGATGGAATAGAATGTTATCTTTCTGGCAAGCAAAAGGAAACTTCACCCATGGTTCAGCCTCAGACGTCAGAGCTTAGTACATATGACCCCAGCCTTGCCAGCTGTGTACTTGTCTACTTGGATCCACAGTAGTTCAAGCAGAGAGTATCTTTCCACTCACTTTCTCAAGGAAGTAGTTACCTTGTTTAACTCTTGCTATTATTCAGCAGACAGTTTTGCTGCAGAACGTTAGTCAAGGGTGATCTGGGAGACAGCTCTTCTGGATTCCTTTGAAAATCTAATTTGAACAATAATTTCTGAGAAAGTTCGGAATGGGTTGCACAGAGACAGCTTTGAAATAAGCAGTGTAACTCTTACTGTTCAGAGTATCTTGTTCTGCATTCTCCCAAAGCATGCCCACACCACAAAACAGAGGTGTAACAGGAGTGCATCTTAATTAAACAAGCAGAGTGTTTTTCTACTGCCATGGTGCTTTTTTACTAAAAGTAGCAGTTGCTAAAATGAAAGCAGTGTAGGGCTGAGGCCGGAGAACGTGTATCTCCAGGATCTGGGGGTCATTTTTACCCTAAAGACAGGCAGAGTAAGACTTCACTAGTTGGATAGTGTCCTGGCTTTCCTTGAAACAAGAGGGATGGCTCTTCAAAACAGACAACTGAACTCCAGAGGTTTGGGCCCCAAAGACTATTGTGTCTTTTCTGCTCATTCCAATATAGAAGATTACGAATCTCCACATTCAGCAGTGAAACATATCCCCATTAACACTTTTCTAACATGATTGTACATACAGTATTTTATTACTAGAACTATATTATCTTGTGTATAAAGGCCACAGTTTCAGCATGGTTCTCAAGCACACTAAAGTCATCTTTCAGTATTTATGGTATGGTAAGGACAGTTCAGGTCTCTGCAGTTTAACCTCTCCCCATGAAGGCTGATGAGAAGAGGCTCATGTATGTGTAAGGGAGCTGTTGCCTTTGTGAACTGGGCGCTGAGGTCTATAGTGCTGCTAACTAGTTGGGCAAGATGAGCCAGATTCCTATTCCATTATCAAACTTGCATTGAGAACTTCCCCTTGAGAACAAGGGAACAAAAGCACTTGAAGGTTTGTAGCTGAGCCAATGCACTTATCTTTTCCCTCCTCACTTTTTACGTATCTTGCACCATATCTACCGTTTCTTCTAGTATTTTTCATTTGTAGTTTTTATGGAAATGTAACAACTGTTGTACATGTGCAACTTACAGAACTAAGGATGCAGAAATAAACCTGAAATGAAGGTTTAGATTGTTAACAATTTCATCAACTTTTTTCTGGAGCAAAACTCAGAAAAGTAATTAGTTTTTTAATTCCTGTAAACATTTTTCCTCTTGAATCAAGCTGGTTACAATCTTTCATACCTGTCAACCTACTGTTGACAAAAGTCCAGCAACCGATGGAAGCTATCGTGATGGTAGAAGAGAAAGTGCCCTCCATTCTCTCCAAGTTTCCTTTACTCAGGAAATGAAATCAAATAGTTATACACACATACTCATTTCAAGTTTTGAGGAAGACAAAATGCTTGGCAGTTTCTTGCACTCTTACAGAATGCAGATACAATAAAGAGAGAATTGGGAGATACAGCCAACAGAGTGAAATACAGCCAACAGAGTAAAATACAAACAATAGAAGAGGAAAAAGCAGAGCTGAGAAATGCACGTGAGAAGTGAAGTATAGATCAATTAGTTACAAAAATTACTAGATAAATTATTTTTTATGCATGTGATTTCAGTAAGAGAGAGAGAGAGAAGGGCTTTCATCTGCCCTATCTTATAATACAAGGAATGAAAAGCAACATTTTCACAATAAGACAGTGGATCTCATTGTTAGAGGATGTCATTTAGGCCAGGAATTTAAATGGATGAAAGTAGTATGAAGGATATAATGAACACAGTGAAATCTTGAAAGATACTGAACATTTAGGGGCTAAGCAGCTTTCTAGTGCAAAAAAAGATTAAACTTTGAAAGGCAGGTTATCCCAATATTGATCACTGTATAGTTTTATACCTTGCTTTGTAGGCTTGTACCATCCAACTTGCATCTGCTTTTCTCTGAACTTGTATCATCTGCTCTTAGGAAATTGCCTCCTCCCTCAGTGTCATGGTTTGACACTAGTTTAAATGCCAAATACACAAAATCCAATTATGTGCATAAGGGGAATATGGACTTATTAAGGAAAATGCAAAGAAACTTCAAGGCAAAACAAAGTCCACACTTAAATAGTTGCAATATAAAGGAAAGTTTATTACTAACAGAATGAAAAAAAAAATGATAAGAAATTAAAGCAAACCTTTAAACACCTTTCTTTCCCAATGCCTCCTCCTTTACCACAAACCTTTCACAAGTGAAAACAAAACAAGAACATGGCATTTTGGTCAGAGTTGCACCTATTTCTAAGAGTCTTCTTATGCTTAAGGAAAAGAGATTCTTCTACTGTGCCATAGAGTTTTCACAAACCAACAGTCTCGCCCAGAGAAAATCTGTTGGAGTGAAAAAGGTATCTCTCCCATGAATCTTTCGCAGTCTTCCCACACTGCCAAGTCACGGGCCACAGAAGAAAATGGGGGTTTCATCTTTTGAGTTATCTCAGCCTGAAAACAAAAGTTTTCTGCTTCAAAATCTCTAACAGCTTCTCACAACTTCTGTATGGCCTGGCGTGGGCCTTTTTTAAAGTCACAGGCTGCACAAGAATTTCCCATCCCCCTAAGTTTTTTTCCAAGTGGATTAAAGTCCTTTCTATAGCTTTGCGAGAAGCATTTTTAAGCTTCGTGCCAAAAGCGCAGCAGCCCTCTTTTCCCATCGCCATCTACCTGCCTTCCCACATGGTTTCGCCCCTTCCCTTCTGTTTCTGACCTTGAGGTCGCCATGTTCAGCTTCGTCCCATGTGACTTTGCTTTTCTCTTTTTTCCTCGCTGACTTGAAAAGAAAAAACGTCTTTACCGGCTGCGGTGTGTGGTGTTTCTTCGGCTTTGGCGAGAGCTGTGCTGGATGCAAGGATGCCCTGCCAGCTCTGTGCGGGCTCTCGGCAGCCTCAGATCATCTCGGCCGCACGGCCTCGGTTACGCGCTGCCTGCGGAGCGGGAACAGCTCTCCCCTGGGGAGGAGGGGAGGGCCGGTCCCACGCCGCCGCCGTGCAGAGGTCAAGGGGGGCCGGGGAACCCAGGGCCCTCCACCTTTGGCCACCCCTCGGCCCTTGAGGCCAGAAACAGAAGACAGATCCCCTCCCCTTGCACGGGCTTTTATATGCAAAATTGCAAAGGCGCGATTGGCCCAAAAAAACCTCGTCAATCAACTCAGGTTCAACCTATTACACTCCTCATCAGCCCCGAGCCACCATCTGATGAAGCCTGATTTCACAGGCTTTTGTTGGCTTGATTAAAGCTTTCCCCACCCCTATTCTTAGTAGTAGAAAATAAAAAGATTCTTTAAACCTAAGTTTAGATTATTAGTAGTTTTAGTTGTAATAATGCACATATAGTGAGAGTCCTAGAAAGACTCCCAGAACATAACAGGTACCAAATAGAGGAAACATACACTTATACACGTTTCTATCAAAAAATGGAGTAATTATAATACATGAGCTATTTAAGTTAAATATTTCACAATGAAATTTGTACTACTAAAGGTATGTTTCAGTTGTCTTTGAAACCTTGATCTTGTCTATCTCATGCCTCGATAAATCAGCCCTTTGACCATGTTGAGACAGATCAATAAATACTAAACAATCCAAATAACAATGAACTGAAAACCAGCTCTCCATTTAAACTCTCCTCACAGCACTACAGTGGGTGTAAAACAGAATTAGGGTTATTGTTTTCAAGCTTTCCTGTACCAGTGGTCCAGCTGAGACCCAAAGAGCTTTGAGAAATAGGTGTGAGTGTGACTACAGGCTTGGCTAACCTTGCTTTGGGCAGTCAGTAAAGCATCCTGCACAAAACCAGAGCAGTCACTGAAGGTTTGCAGCAGGTAGACTTAAGGTAGACTTAAGTTACTTGTTGTAACTATTCATGTGGACTCTAATTATTTTTATCACAGTGGTGGTGTCCTTCAGTTTAGGAGCGCAATAAACAGCATGGGTAGAATCCTCCTTCCCTTCTGTGTTTAATTCTTCAGTGGCAGTCAGTGGTGTACCCTGTGCCCACCACTGAGAAGATGCTGTAATCAGGCATCGTCCCCCAAGCCAGCTGCTTATTGTTTTGTGAGGATTGCAGGTAGATATATTTTGAGAAGACTTTGAACTTGCCTCATCTACAGCACAAGGAAGTGTGTCCACAGAGCACAGTGGGAAGGTGACATGCCAGGGCATGGTATACTCACTAGTTAAAATCTGCCTTTGCCCAACCCCAGATCACTTAAGTGGCACCTGGGCCCCATGCCTGCTGCCTGAATACTCCTGGGTGTGGCTCAACAAATCATGTGTAAAAGAAACTTATTTTCTTTTCTGCTCTAGAGGTTTACAGAACACCTATTCAAGTTACAGATAGCAGCAACCTCATTGATATGATTACCTTCAGATTCCAAAGGAGCTTTGTAATTACATTATAAAAGGCTGTGCTGGAAGCAAAATAAAAAGAGAACAAGTGGGAAAGTCTTTTTGTCAAACAGGAATGTGTAGAAGGGGAACAACAGTCAAATCTGGATGTGGCCATATTCAGCAAATCCAAAAAGCATCAGAATGCTTTGCTTGACCACTCAGTCATCCCTGAGCCTTAAATTAGGGACCTCTCCCTCCCATTCGTCTTTGCCTTCTGCTGCTGTCCTTGGCAGCATCTGAGACTGCCGAGACGACATAGAGACTACGGTTACATGCATGCCCTTCAGTGGTCTCTGTTCCTGAACCAACTCTTGCACTCAGGTGCATGCCGGAATCAAAGACCTCAAAAGCAGGAATAGAGTAATCTTGATTCAATACTGCCATCGTGGATAGGTATAAACAAATGCTCCTTTCTTACTCAGCCATCTGTGTATGTGCTACATTCCTGCTGTAGCCACATTTGCATTACTGGTTTAGGCACATGGGGATCATCATGCCCATGCTTGGTACGGCATGCATTTACACATTGTTCAGACCTTCCAAAATAGGGTACCTATGCTGCTGTTATAAACAATTCCGCATATCAGCAAAAATTAATCCGCATTTATTAATCCACAGCTGGGAACAGGGGATGGTGGGCAGTCCACCATCCCGCTCGACAAAACAGACAAAAAAAATGATCCAACAACAGCCCTCGACCATACAAAGCTCACCCCTCTCACTCCAACACACCACCCAAAAAGCCCGCCCCCTTGCCACGAGGTCCCCTTTTTATATCCCAGTCCAATCTCCCAAAAGTCTTGGTCCCAAGTATCCGCTTCCTGTTTGCTCATCCTTTCCGAGGCTCCATGGGACATGTAGTTCTCCCTCCTAAGGCAGCTGCTGGGTCTGTGCTTTGATGTTGTGTCTCCTTTCTGCCTGCTGTCCGTCTCTCTTGTAGTTCCATGAAATACATAGTCCTCCTCTGGGGCAGCAGCCAAACCTGTACATTGCTTAGACATACTCAAACACTTTATTAGTTAACATATTTTGCATTGAACTGAATCCTTTTTAATGTTTATAACACTGCCAGCTGGGAACTGTTCTGGGCCTCTGCTGGACTTCTGACCCCTACTTAGGAATTTTCTGTAGGGTAGCCTGGTAGTAACAGGGTTTGACATAGAAAAAATACATAAACACACATTTAATGTTACACTTCACTCAGTATGAACTTGAGAGAGAGCTAGAATTAGGCAAAGTGTAAAGAAGCACAATACAGTTGGGTTTTGCTGACAGCGTCAATTTCTGAAGCACATAAATTACAAATTTGCAGGAAGCCTCTGGGGGAAGTGCATCCTCTAGAAGAGATTGCCAGCAATTTCCAGGCAGAGAAACCATTACAAAACTCCAACTGTGAGGAAAAAGTTACCTTGAGACTTTTGTCCTGAGATTCCCCATAGTGAGGTGGTGTGTTAGTACAGTCATGGCTTTAGGCAGACAAATACAGTTTTGATAACAGTGTGGGTTCTGTGAACAGATCTTCAGATTAGTTGTACTGATGTCTGCTGCAGGGGTCTAAAGCGATGCCCAACATCACATGTGGGTCTGTGCTAGAGGAAAGACCCTTATCTTAGCACCCAAACCCCATTTTCCATTTGCTATGCCATCCTTGTGTCTGTTCACATCCACTTTCAGTTTTGGGATTTTTAGCTGAAACACAGAAAAAAGATAGATAGAAAAGCTGAAACAGTTACTTCTCATGGGTTAGAAAAATCATAGTTTATTTCATCTCTGAGTATTAGCCATGTATGTTCAATTTCAAAAATTAATGGTATTGCCTTGAGACATGGGGTGAGTTGTGACACAAACAGTTCATCAATTTTTTATATCAAGTAGGCTTGATACTGTATTTCAAAGTAATTGAGCCCTGTTATCCCATACTTTAGGTAACTTTTCTATGCCATACAGCAGCAAAAATAAAAACCTGCAAAATAATTTAAAAGGCCTGGAAACTTAAGTGGCTTTTCTTTAAATGACTACTATTGCCTTAAATATGACCCAGAAAAAATCTATAATTTTCTCAGTGTTTTTAAATATCTTGCTGTTGTATTTGGGTAAAATGCCCCCAAAATTCCAAGAGAACAGTTCAAATAGATGGCTACCATAGAAACTATGAGGTTACCGTCATGGTACAGTCAAAGCAGTAAACAAAGACTGTCTCTGCCTTGGGTGTCAATTTTCAGAGCCATACGTCTTTAAGCTGGATAATGTCAGTTTAAGAGCATTGGGAGGTTTTTTCCCTCTAATTGGGCATGGCTGGAAACTCCCCCAAGCTGCAGAGTTTAAACGGCCCTGGGGAACCTGCCTGTGCTGGGTGGAGTCTGAGTTAAGGTCGGAAGGTAAGTAAGAACTTAAAAATTCCTTTTTCTTAAAGTGTTTGCATAACTTTTTTAAAGTGAAACCGCTTCTTTTTAGGGCATCTCCTGGTGTAATGTAAGTTGTCATTTCTCCTTAGTCTGTCCGTGTGCCAGGTAGACTAAAGTGGCTTGATAGTTATTCACCAGCTGGAAGGTGCAGGAGAGACAATGCCAGAAAAAGATGTGCTTTAACCAGGAAATTAATTCTGTGGTGCAGTCCAGAGCTGACCAGGACAGCCGTGAACCAGCTGAGGGGACAAAGTGCAAGCCTCTAGCACTGTGTTGGTTTCTTACAAGTTGGAGCAGAAAAGCTGGCCTGGGGGGTATGCTGGACTCTGATCCTGGCTCCAGGGCTAAAGAGCACTTCATGCTGAGTGCTGCTGTTTCTGGAAGACAATGATCTCTTAAATTGTTCTTGCATCCCTGAGATGCATGCTCAGAGAAATTCAGGACGGGTGTGTTACTAAGGTTCATGAGGCAATAGGAAATAGGATAGAAATATGGATTTTCGACAAAAACAAATTTAAAAAAAAAAGTATATAATCAAATTTTGTGTTGGGGTCTTTGCTAGATATTAAGGTAGTGTATGTTAGATGTGATTACTTACTTGACTGCAGCATAAATTCATGACATGAACCAGCTCTTCAGCAGTGTCTGGGTTAGTGCAGTAGTCCCCAAATGCCCTGAGTAGCGATGTATTTTGGCTATGGGAACCAGGTATTACTTAAGTAAAATTAGAAGGTTTTCCATGTCTGTTCTCCATATTCCCTGGACATTTTGCTGTTTGTACATTTTGCAAGAGTCAATTTTCTTCAGCAGAAGCAGTCAGACATAGCTTTTCAGGAGCAAGCAACACCAGGCCGGATCACTGGACTGCTTGTAAGCCTGGTGGTTTGTACTGCTGTTGTGCAAAATATGTTAGACCATTTCCTATATCTTTTTTGTCCTTCTGCTGTATGGTCTGGCTGATGAATGATAGCACATTTCTCTGGCAATTGTACAGCTTTAACGGTTCAGTAATTCATGGAGCATTTGATATTTTACTTCCACTAGAAGTCATAAATCCACACAGCTTCCATAGCTGCCCAGTGGCATGGCATACTCCAAATGCATATTGAGAATCAGCATAAATATTTAGAGTCTCTTCTTGGAACAGCTGATAGGCCTTTGTTAATGCAATTATTCAGCTGCTTGTGTGCTCAGTTTTGGACTGAGTGGTGAAGCTTCCACTGCTTCATACACAGTAGTTATTCAGTAACCTGTATTCCAGTTGCTGCTCAGATAATATGACCACCCACAAATAGCAATTCCAGACTGGGATTTAGAAACAGCGCATCTGTTAAATCTGCTTGAGCCTTTTAGGCTGGGTGGTCACTACACAGCCGTGATGTCGTTCCTTCCCTGGATGAAAGGAGTAGTGTAGTGGGATTCAGCATGTTAGTTATTATCCCAGAGGCTATTCTTTCCCTTTTTTGTGCAAACAGGTAAAAGGTTTATCAGAGTCTGGCAACCCAAGGGCAAGTGCAGCTAGCTTCAAAATCTTGAATATCTACCTTGTGTGTTGCGCAGTGAATGGGTTCTTTATCATCTTAGGTTATCAGTATCGGTTTTTTCTATTTCCTTGAAAGAGCTGTCCGGGGGTGGCAGAATCCTACGGCTCCTGAAAAGTGTTTGTTTTGAGTAGCTGGCCTTGAAAGATTGTGAATTATTTTAATATGATTTTCAGATAATAGCTACTCCTCTTGCTGAAGAATGTAACACAGATATTCTGTACTTCTCTTACACAAATTGTAACTTTTATATAGAAAGGCCCAATGACCATTTTTAATTAAAGCAAAGAGTAAGGCATGGGTGACAGCTATACAAGATTACTTGGCTACTAATAAAGCATCAACATATTCTGTCAAAAATGGATCAACTTTTTTAAACAGTACATCCTGAAAGTCTTTTAGTAAAACTAGAAAAATAGTGGAGGTCTGAGCAAAATCCTTAGGCCTTGGCTCTGTAGGCTATATCTTTCCCCACATAAATGCAAAAAGGTGTTAAGAGCCTGGGTGAACAGGTGTGCTTTCTTAACGTAGAAGTTGCCCAGTTTCTAGTATGTTGAGGGTCGTATCTTCTGATCTTTAGGGAATCTCAGGTGTCAGTACTCACAGGGGAACGAGCAACTAAACTGAGCCCACTGGACAAGACTCAGGTCCAGACCCACTAACTGAAAGTAGCTGCCTGTATCTGAGCTACAGGTGTCAGGTCCTTGTATAGTCAGTGGAGATGCATTCAGTGGATCCAAAGATTGAGGTGACTTTTAGCCAAAACCCAAGAGGGTTTTTTTGGGTTGTTTTATTGTGCTGGAAGCTTAAGGTAACTAAAATCCACTCAGAGCTGACAGAGTTATTTTTAATTTTAAAAAAAAGGATCTTATGACAAGTTGTAATTATGTTTGTCATTGCTCTTCTCGCATAATTTAATGCCACATAGAATCTCTTGTTCGTGTAAAATAATAAAATGATACCTGAGGCTTCTTACTCCTTCTGCTCTTCTTCTGCATACAAAAGATAATGTTTCCAGGAGGATTAAGTTTCATATACTTGATATTTCAGTCGTTGGCTTTTTTTAATTAAAGGAAAGGTCTTATTTACTGCAAGTTTCTGTGCATTACAAGTTGGGGCAATGTGTGTTGAAATGATACAGATGCAACATAGCTGAAAAGTACGATAATGGAAGAAGCACTAGCTAGTTGTTGTGAACTATGTTGATAAGCTGCTACAGTGAAAACTAGTCACCCAAGGTGCAGAAACTAATAAAACACTGTCCCTAGAGCCAAACATTGTAATTAGGAATAGCTATTCACACTTTAAAACTGAACATACTTTTTTCCTTAATGTGTATTCAGATTATATTTACTGAATTACCCAAAACATCCCTATTTATTCTAGTAACATGACTCAGTTCTTACTGGAATTGCTCAAGGGAGAGCCCTCAACCTTGTTTTTTCAAGTCAAGTTTTGGCAAAATGTGTTCCAAATGTACTTTATTTTAAGTACAGCTACAAAGCACTGTGACTTGAAGAAAACATATCACTAGAGTGTACTGAGCCTGATTCAAATAAGAAATGTCAAGTGGATGCAAGGTGTGACAGATGTAATGTTGCAGCTTTGGCTTTTAACTCTGGGAAAACTGGAGTCATCTGGAAATTTTCTTGACTGAGGCACTCTGAGCCTTTAGGATATCTATTTTCAAGGGTTTTTTCCTTCTGATCATCAGTGTGTGAGACAAGCATCTTTGTGAAGCAGAATGCTAGTCGTGTTGTTTTAGTAATTAGGGCATGAAGCACAGAGGAATTAAGGCCTGGGTGCAGAAATTCTTGTGTTCGTGTGTGAGCACTGCCAGTCCAGCTGGTTGTCCCTGTGCATGAAGCAGCTCGGTACAAACGCGCTGTCTCTGCCGCACGCTCTGGGAGAGGCGCAGTTACAGCAAAGCATCCACAGCCTCGATGTGCCAGTCCTCTGGACATGCAGGGCCCCTGTGCCCTGGGGGATGCTTCTGAGCGCGCCAGAAGCTAGTGCAGCTAGGTTCCACAGCTGGCTTCAAGGGACATCTCAAGGCTGCCATAAGCAGCAAGCAAACGGGCTGTAGCCGTGCAGAATGGCCAAAGAAGCTCATCCTGTTTCATGGAATAAAAGGAATGTCATCAATTCATTCACCCCTATTTGAGGAAAGAAATAGACTGCATGTGAATCTAAAAGTGCACATACAGCAAACAAAGCAAGACGAATTTCAGCTTACTGGTAAAACATGTTTTTCTTTCCTTCTTTTCATCTTTTCAATGATGATGGAAATGAGGCTAAGTGAGTAACTTCCCTGAGGATGTAGTAGATTTTCAATGGCTTTATATAATTGTCTTCATAGGCAGCAGTGTTCCCCCTGTAGCTAGGGCCTTGTACCAGTTGTTTACACGTCTGTGTTTGCTTGCAATCATAAGAAACCTCCCTGGCAGCACTGGGGAAGGCTTTACAGATTCACGTATCATTCCTTTCTTAGCACTGGCTGTGTGATGTCACTGGTCTATCTCTCATTTTATGTTTTGAACCAAATGAAATTTAAACTTCAGCAGGCATAGTGAGAATAAAAGGTGCTATCTCACCTCAAAATAATGGTGCTTACACCAGTTTTATGAGATACTGTTTTCTGCTTATTATCTTTCAGGGAACCAGGAGCTCAGGAACATGTCGGGGAAGCCCAGGCTTACCTACTTGAATGGAAGGGGCCGGATGGAGCCCATACGATGGCTGTTGGCAGCAGCCGGTGTGGAGGTTGGTTGACATTTTCAGTAGAGTGTTACAGGCTGGTGTTCTCAACTTGCCTCAGTGAGGGACAATTTAACATGCATGTGGAGGATAAAAGCTGCGTGAGGGTGGCTAAATTCATTTGTCCAGTGGCACTCCGTGTTTGTAACTACTTTGTTTCGTGGTTGATATTTGAATGCAAAACTCCTCAGAATTTCGAGTTTATTAGAAGTGGTATCAATCTCCTGAAGTAATTAATCGTAATGGGACAAAATGGGGATTTATTTAAAGGGCCCTTATTAATCCTAAATTTTGTAACTGTGCTAAACCTCCTTAACTCAGTCTTCCTACGTTTGCAGTTACAATGTGTGTAAGCTGGGGTGGGGTTAGAAATATTTGCTTCCCTTGGCACTGGCTCCAACCTGTCTTGTTTCTGTAGATGCCTGTACTCTGTTTCTGCTTGGTCTTGGGTTATTTCTGAATTAGTGCACTGATGCAGAAGTGGGCAGGCCCTTTTCTTCTCCCCATCAGCTGTCAGGGCATGTGTGGGATCCTCAGGACATTTGTGTCCAAACAGTGTGTTTGAAGATCTGGCCCATTACCTTTTGCTTGACTCAGTAGTTCTGTGCATAGGTTATGTGCTATCACTTAACAGAAGAAAAATGTTCAAATACAGCAGTGTGACACTATTCTCACTCTTTTTTTCAGTTTGAAGAGGTGTATTTGGAAACAAAAGAGCAGTATGACAAGTTAATCAAAGGTAAGAATCCTGACACCTGAGGTGTAGTCCTTCAAAATACTTGTCCAGCGCAGCTAAATTAATTGTTAGAAAATAGTTTATTTAAACCAGTGGAAACTTCTAGGTGCACATCGTGAATAGTGCAATACTAGATTTGAGTAACCTGTTATTTCTGGTACCAAATAACTGCTATAAGCTAAAAGCCAGAGCATCTGTGATTGTGTTTGTTGTAGTACATTAAGCAGGCAAACACTTCTATTTAATTCAACTTACTTAACTATGCTGTTGAATTGTTAGCATGGTACCTAGCACAGTTTCGGTCCACGGCAAGTAGAATTCCCTGAGCCTGAGATGTGAAGCTTCCCCTAGTTAAAAAGCATGGAGCCAGCAGAAGGACCTGTGGAAAGCCTGACATGGTCAAAGCAGCATGCCACAAAAGTTTCATGCCAACCTTGGGAGCAAGATCAGTTCTTCCCACACACCAGTGCAGACCCCTAGCCACTGCCCTTGATATCTGGTCAGAAGAAATCCAGCAGTGAGCCCCTTTACAGACATCCTGGAAGGTGAAGACCTTCCTGCCAGGGTGGGGAAGGAGTTGGGACTGACGAGCAGTAGAGAGTGCACATGCCCTGCAGTTTACCTGCTGCCCAAGACACGTGAGAGAAACCTCAGAGCAGGCTGAGTGTGCCAAGCCATACAAGGAGACTTGGAAGAGGACTTGCCTGCATTGTGGCTGAGCTCAGAAAGGAAAAGCTGTTTCTAGAGAAATTCCATCAGGGAAAACTAAAATGAATAAAAATAAAATAGAAGTGGTATTAACTAGATCAGAATTAAATTTGCAGGTCCAGATGGCTGGGACTCTTACAACGTGGGAGGACAGTGCAGTGTATACAAGCCAATTATAGCTCTAAATGTAAGAGCACAGGTATCAAAAGCTTGAATCTGTAAATCCTTCTCAAGAATAGGTTATCTAGAAAGAGTGATATTGTAACCAGGATTGTATCTGAGCTTATTGATATCCAGAGAGAATTAAATGGTGGTGAAAAGGATAGGGAAGTTTTATAAAGAAGATCAAGCCTTTTTTACCTATATATTGAGCTTAAGATGGTGGGAACACAAAGAAAAAATGTGTCGTTTAATAGAACGGGTTGAAGAAAGATAGATAAATTAGTCATCCTGATAAAGGGACTTCTGGGATGTTGCCAGTTGTGCAGGGCAGGACTCAACACATTACTTCTCCCTTAAACTTTTTTCTTTCCCTACCAATATGCTTTTTGACAGGGTTTCCTGTGTTTAGATGCTACCACATTGTTAGACTGGCCCAGGCATGACTTTGGCCCGTGCCAGCTGACGATCCTCTAGGCAATGCCCCAGCAGTGTCAGGATGATGCCTGTGCCAAGGGCTGTTCCCAGCAGGCAGCTTGCAGACAGACAGCTGTTTAGGAGGCAAAGAGAGTTAAATAGCTTTGCCCTGGGAAGACCTGTACCTGTTGGCCTGAGGGATGACTAACCTGGCACAATCTGTGCAGCCAAAAGTTGCCCAAGTGCTACCTGGGTTATCAACGAGCTCTGCTGGTTGGTTACAAATTACAGGTGATTGATTTTTAATGTGTGTTTCACAGACCACCTTTGGACAGCACGATCCAATGCCTGAAATTACTGGCAAATTCCTTTTAATCCTGCATATGTATTCTGTGCTGTGGTTATGTGAAGTGGTTCTCCCTGCAAAACGAGGGAGGAGAGGTAGTCTGCTACTGATTTTAAGAGGGACTCCTCTCTTCTGTAGGTAAGAAACAAATGGTGTATTCAGTTCAGTCATATTTGTTGCATTGCTTTTTGTCAAGGGCCAGAAAGACAAATTGCATTTTTCATTTCACATTTTGCTGCTGAAAAATATCCTTCTGGATCTATTAGTTTTCCCATTCTATTGTTTCTGTGAGATGGATACCAAGTAATGTTTTTTCCTTAAGATGCAGAGGTGTGTTCTGGAAGACAAGAACACACATGATCTTTCTGTGAATGTTTACAAGAAACAAATACAGGCTATTTGTTGCTGCAGAGAGAACTAATCTTTGAATTTTATCTGTAAATTAATAATATAGAACGAGTGAAGAATCTTTGTTAATTCTAGCCTAGAAAGGTATTTTAACAGCTGTATTTTAACAGCTCTGGAGAAAAAGGCAGGCAGATGTGCCTGTTAGAATCCTTCCTTCAGAAGGATTCACCAAACAGATAAAAATTGAGCAATTAAAAGAAATCATTAACTTTGAGCAATGCAAGTGGCAGCTGCCTATTTGGATTTGTAGTTCTGCTGTGATTATAAACAAGGCAGGATTATTCTCTCGATGCCCTTAAATCGAGGAGGGAGTGTCTCCAAAAATAGTGAATTAGTCCAGCAGAAAACTGGTCCAGAATAGACTGACTTTGCAGTGCTAAATCTCTATGTCTACTTAGCTCTCAGAGCTGCCTCACTGAAAGCTCAGACAATTGCTCTGACCATCACCAGCAGAAAATGGGACTACAAAGATGTTTCTAAATAGGCGTAAATTGTTGTAGAATGGCACTGAGGCTAGGCCTGTAAATCTATGGGGACTCTCAAACTCTGGTCCTGAAGTGACTGTGTGAAACTTACTCAAACACCAACAGCTATCAAAGGCTCTGCCTCTCTCTCTGTAGCTTCAGGATGTTTAAAGTGGCCTGACCCCTTCCTGTATTCCATCAGCTTCGCCTTTCTGCAGTACTGCTCATGTGTATGTCCCTGACAAGGAATTGATCTTCATTCAAAAGAATTGGATTTTTTTAAAGTTCAGACTTACAACATATCTTTATTGTCCTCCTACTCCTTGGGTTGGAATTGCTGGTTCAGGCTTTTCCTGCCAGCATGAGGCAGGCTCCAGAAGTGCAGAAGTACAGGCAGGGCCAGCTCCTACCAGCCGGTGAAGCTCTTGCAATGCCATCAAGCCCAGGGCCCAGCTGCACTGTGGTGACCTCACTACAGGAGTGTGATGCAGGCTGTTTGATCTTCCCCATAACATTAGTTGGGTGCAGTGAGTTTTACAGTTAGAGCAAGACGTCAGTGTACTCCTACACTGCAAGAGAAGTGTGCTCAGTGCCTCGCTCTCCTGTACAGCTTGCAGTCTAGGAGGAACTAACAGGCTTTCCTTCATATCTCCACCCTAGATGGATTCCTGCTCTTCCAGCAAGTGCCCCTGGTCGAGATCGATGGGATGAAGATGGTGCAGACCAGAGCCATCCTGAGCTACATAGCAGGAAAATACAATCTCTATGGGAAAGACTTGAAGGAGAGAGCCGTGTATGTAACACCTCCTATCACTTATGGAGCAGTCTGTTATTTGATAGCTACATTATATAAACCAAATTCAATCCTGTAAATCCAGTATAAAAGCATGAAAAAGACTAACAATAGGTTTTAACCACTGCTTTTGAAATGCTCCTAAACAGAAACAGGCTTTATTCCTTTTGAAAAATATTCAGGTTTAGTTCATGCTTAGTTTTGGCTGTGAAAATTGGCACTATGTTGGTGATATAAAATTCCTGTAAATTGCCTTAGTTAATTGGAAAACAGATGAAATAACTTCTGCGCTTTTTTCTGCCATCTTCTTCTGACCAATAGGATTGACATGTATGTGGAGGGAATAGCAGATCTGATGCAAATGATTTTGATGTTTCCTTTCTCTCCACCTGAAGCGAAGGAGAAAAATCTTGACTCAATTAAGGAGAGGGCAACTAACAGGTACTTTCCAGTCTTTGAAAAGGTAAGTGACAGCAAGTATGTGTCTATCAAACTTGCGATTATCCAGAAAGTTTCTGCAAAATAAGAATGTGTTTGTAGTGTAGGTCAGTTCCCAATCCTCAGCTTTCTTGGCTATCTCAAAGAAGGAGAAATACAGCAGCACATTTTCCTCTATTTCTTGGCTTGTGTTGTCAGGGCTGGGTTTTTGAACATCTGCAAAGCAGTATGTTCTCAGCTGTACAGAAAAACTTTTCACTAAAGTGAAAATAAGCACATGTGATTTATTTTTTTGAAGGAACAAAATTATTACTTATATTTGTTTAGAGTCCATCTCTCTGCCATGCTTAATTTCATTTAGAAAAATTTCACTGGAAGAATGCAAAAATCCCTTGCAAATAAATCAGGTAGAGAGATTAGGAGTACTTTAGTAAAACAACAGTCATAGATTTATAAAACAACAAACCCAACTCATATGAGTCATGCATCTGGCAGTGTTTCCCACTTTCATAATATTGATCTAGTTTTCTTGGAAAATAATAGTAAAGGCAGAACATCACAGAAGTTCTTAACACTAAAATAACCTGTTCCCAAAGCAGGGATTTTCTTTACTTAGCTGTTGCAATTTTGCATTTCTAAGTTTGCTTCCTAATACCAACATTGGACATCACTTTACATGAAGCATCTAAATGGGAGTTCTATGAATTCCTTAAATTGCTTGTTACTCCTTCCATTATCCTGGTTTCTAATTCTAGGACTGTTACTAGTCTACTTGAGCACGTGGTTTTGTTTCTGTTCCCGGTGCCAATCATCATTCATCATTACTGAGTCACCAAAGTTTGTAGTCTACGTACTAGAACATGAAATGAACAAAACTTTTTTTTCCAGCAACAGTGAAATGATTTAAGCTCAGCTTCAGCAAAAAGTCCACCCTGAAATTTCAGATAGAATTGCTGCTCAGCTCTGCAGCTGTGCTGGGAGGCTTAGCTGCCAAGGATGTCCATATGCCCCACTCTCATCTGCAGCCAATGTTTTCTTGTCCTCTCCAGGTTTTGAAACAACATGGCCAAGACTTTCTTGTAGGCAACAAATTCAGCTGGGCAGATGTTCAGTTAATGGAAGCCATTCTAGCAGTGGAGGAGAAGATTCCTGCTGTGCTGTCAGGGTTTCCTCAGCTGCAGGTAATTTTATTAGTGAGCATGCTGTATTCAGGAGCTAGAGGTCAGTCCTGAAGTGATCATCTCCCCAGGCTGTGTAAATCACATTTTTGTGGGTGGAATTTCTCTCTCATTCTGGTTTGTTTGTTTGTTTTTTCTTTTGTATTTTTAGGTGTTTAAAACCAAAATGAGCAATATGCCTACAATTAAGAAGTTCCTGCAGCCTGGCAGCCCAAGGAAACCCCCACCAGATGCCCATTATGTAGAAACTGTGTTGAAGGTTTTTAAGAAATGAAAGCTTTGCCACATTTGGTGAGACCCAAAATGCTGGGAGAGTGGGGGAAAGCAGAGCAGCAACCCCAAACCCTAAACCAAAGGAGAAGGAAGCTCAGTAAATTAGTATTGTTTTAGTTAAAACCAGTGCTAGAAAAACAAAGCAACCCATAACAGAAATAAAGCATTGTATTACACTGGCAATGTGACAGCATCTTTGTCTTTATTGATATCGAATGCTTGGCAAAACATGAAAACAAAGTCATACGGAGGCAAAGAACTATTTGTAGGGTAGGGAATTTATTAATTTGGAGAAAGAACAATGCATTGTTAATATTGTCAGAATGAAACTTGTTGAAGATATTTTCTACGTGAAAAGAAGCTCAGAGTAAGACCTGTGGAAGAGAAGAAAGAGAAGACTAGTAGCACCACTTACCCTTTAAAGAAGTAGACTTGTTTCAAGTTTCCATTCTTAAATTTAAAGCTTGTGGGTGAATTGGATTTTTACGGTCTCTCAGCAAAGTTTTTGCAAAACTGATTATTTTTCTCTATAAATCAAGTATTTCAAACCTTGTGTATGATCATACCAGGTACTCACAAGCAGGTTACAAGTACTTTACCTCTTGAGAGCAAAGTGTTGTGAAAGAAAGGTGCAGTCTGTTTTGCAGACTCTGGTAAGGCAGAGGGGGTTTATTTCTACACGTTTAGGACAGAACACAGAGCAACAGATACTCAGGTTCCATTGAATTTCAAATAAAAATATTTACAGCAGACAATAAAAGCCTTGTGAAGTGGCCTGATGCAACAGAGAAGCAGCTGCCTAGAAGAAAACTGTGTTCCAACAACTGTCAGTAACCAGCTCTGATGCTTAATATTCTACGACATGAGTGAAGAAAAAAAGAAATTAGAAAAAATATGGGAAAATGAACCTGAGGGAGAAAGCAGAAGAATACCATTTCCCAAAATAGCTCAGTGAAGTGACATTTCCAAAAGTCAAGTTAGGAGACAGAGTATATTGGACTTAGTTGCCTGAAATCTCAATGGATACTTGTGACAGAACAAGAAATGTCAGTATTGGGATAAATCACCCTCTGAAGAGTTGTGCTCCTGTCCCCTACCTCTGAGGGAAAGCTGAAGGGACTGGCTTCATCTAAATTTCTAACTACCTCAGTTGAGACACAATAGTTTTGAGTAGTTCAGCTATAACTCAAGAGCGTGCTGAGGGACTCCTCCTGAATTTTGACCTGTTGGAAGGAGTTAGACAGCTAGACCAGATGTAGGTGTCTGCAAAGTTAGCTGAGATTAATCTTCCCAAGTTGTCTACACTATCATTAACTTTCAGGCTTGAACTCATGTTTTCCTACAGTGCAGTCACTAGACCCAGGATGTCTCCTAGAGTTTTTCATGTCCAGGCCTATAACTGGTAAAGCCAGACAAGCTATCTAAGAGTGAATTTGGGTTCCTGAAACACCACCAGATGCACCTTGGTGCACGTGTCGATGCATGGAAAGCTTCAATCTTCTACATTATCCTAGATTCTGCATCATAAGTCATATATGTCCAAAAATGTGGGAAACGCTTTCCAGCAGTGTCAGAGGCTGGACAGGAGACCTTCCCAAAATATAAGGAGGGAACAGAGGGACATAAGACCCCTAAGCCAAAGGGGGAGCTGCAGGAGGTGCTCTAAGTGACGGGTCCTTTTTTGTGAAGCCTGGCTGTCCTTACATGCTGTATGTGATAGAGAGTGTTCCACCTGGGGACTAGGCACCTGCTGAAAGACAGTGGTGACTCTTTTGATGCCTTGTCCTTCTGTGGTTCCAGCTCTATATAAATTATTAAGCTTATTTTATTGTCAAGCATGGAACATGTTGATGTAACAGGTACCAAGAGTGAGGACTTATAGAATGAGGATATTTTCAGCTACCAAGGAATGAAGTATGTGTACAGGAACGACCTGAAGCAGACAGCCTCCTGTACTGTAACTGCAGCTGATGGCTACAACAATATGAACCACGTAGATTAGATAGGCAGGATGGTGCATGGGGGTTTATGCTGTATTGACTTTTTCAAATCAGTACAGTTGTCCAAAGAAAGCAGTCAGGAGTGCAGAGGGCAGTTTGCCTTCTGATGCCACACTTCATTCACTGTCTCTCTTACAGTTGTTTTTGGTGTGTATTTACACTGAGA
>WEIT01007144.1:0-15251 GCA_013389985.1 Dryoscopus gambensis | reverse complement strand
GTTTCCTAGGCTCTCCGTATAAACAGTGGAGAGAGGTAGTTGCAAAAACCCCCATGATTCATTCAAATTATTTTAGATGGTTACCTTCAGAAGTCTGAAATAAGATCCAAGAAGATATGAACGCCTACTCCTCCTCTCACAAGTGGCATCTAATTTTTTCAGATCAAGAAACAAAGGCTATGAAAAGTTTAATTGCATAGGCCCTAAGATACTGTTGTTCAAATACAACAAAAAGCCTCTCACAGACCTCCAAGCTGGAGCAGCATTCAGATTTTCTCAATCCTTCATATGATCTTCTGGTTTGAAGATGACTATTTGTCTTTCATTCCTATTACCTAGGTTAAAACAAAATTAAGGCTAAAAAATGACAAAAAAAGATCAATTTTTCTTTTGATTTTTAAATCTCTCCTTTTTTTTCTGTCTTGTAGGCTAGGAGCTCCTTCCATTTATGTAATACTCCTGGAGAACTGTAATACTTCTGGGAAGTAAAACGAACATCAGAACTGCATCTATGTCCTTCATATTTTTCCTTCGAAAATATGTCCTATGTCTGGCATATTGTATAGGTTGCATAAATTACAGTTGTCATCATGGCTTTGTGTCTTCATGAAACTAAACTGACCTGGTAATTTTTATTACTATTTCTTAATGTTCATTTTGTTGCTATCCTCTTGGACTCCTCATTAGCTTAAATTACATTGACTCAGAGACTTGTGAGTCTACTAAACTAAAAAAAAGTTTAAAGTCAGGAAAAGATTGCTTATCATGTTGAGTCGTCTCCACTTCCCCTAGGCTCAATGACATAATCTCTTAAATATTTTGAATTTCAGAACATTAGGTACTCCATTTTTTCACGAAGCATGTGACTGTTCTGAGACAACCACATCTCAGAGGCCATCTTATGAGACCACTGAAAAAGCTATTGCAATGAAAAAGCAGCAGAAATAAGTAGGAGGGAAGGGAATAGCATCTAAACTCAGCTCTGTGAATCATACAGAATAATCTTTAATATATTCAGTACCTAATAACAGCCCTTCCTCATGGGCCTGTTTTGTGCTGTAATGGAAACATTTTATAATGTGTTCCCACCATCAAAACCTACTTGCAAGTCTGTGACACTCAACACCACCATCTACCTGATCTTCACCTATGACGCATAGCTGAAGTCCTCAGTGACTTTACAACATATTTTGTACAGGGTAAACTTAAAAAATATTTGAGAGAAAGCATTTATGATTACTCTGCTACAACGTAGACGGTTGCCAGGAGGTACCAGTTTAAAACAAGAAGTCCTCTTGGGGCACAACGAAAAACTCTTATTTGGAAAACGGATTTTCAAGCACCATTGTTCTTATTAACAGAAAGAAAAGATAAAACCAGAAATTCTTCAGATGTCATGGTTTAACCCTGGCCAGCAACTCAGCCCCTCACAGCCCGTCGCTCACTCTCCTCTGGCAGCACAGGGGAGAGAACTGAAAGAGAAAAAATGAGACAACTCATAGGTTGAGATAAAGCCAGTTTATTAGTAAAGGAAAAGCCGTGCACAAGCAAAGCAGAACAAGGAGTTCATGCACAACTTCCCAAGGGCAGAAAGGTGTCCAGCCTTCTCCAGGAAAACAGGGCTCCATCACACGTAACAGTGACATGGAAAGACAAACACCATCACTCCAAACAGTCCCCATTTCCTCCTGCTTCCCCCAGTTTTCATGCTGTGCATGACACCACATGGTGTGGGATATCCCTTAGGTCAGTTGGGGTCAGCTGTCCCAATTGTGTCCCCTGTCAACTTCTTGTGCATCCCCAGCCTCCTCTCCAGTGGGCTGGGATGAGAGAAAAAAAATCTTGTCTTAGTATGAACACGATTTAGCAACAACTAAACCATTAGTGTCTTGTCATCATTCTCATACTAAATCCAAAGTGGAGCACTGTACCTCCTACTATGAAGAAAATTATCTCTATTGCATCAGAAGCCAGGACAAGAACCTAAAATGGCCCAAGCCTGAAATGAAAAAGAATACCTACTAAGGACACTATTTATTAGATAATAATGAATTGAAATAGAGACATAGCTACAGATTTGGGGAGGCCAAGCACTTCTGAATAAGTGCTTCGGTGAGCTGTCTATGGAGTCAGACTTTATTACATCCTCTCTCTCTGGCCCAGAAAACCTTAAATTCGTTATTGAACAGCGACTTACCTTCAGCAGGAGGGCTGCAGGTCACAGTGCCCATGCATTGTGCCAGTGTAAGAATTCAGCTTTAACTCTTCCAACCTTTCTTCCTTAGTATGAGAAAATAACTGGATTAGATCTCTCTTCTCCTGCTCAGATGCTGTCAAATCTACCTCTCCATTGCTCTTTTCATATTAAAACACTGCTAAAACCAAGTTCATGCAGTATGTATTCCACCTGTAATTTGTAATGGTATATGTATTTTTGCTTTATGAAAATATTACAAAGAGTATATATAGCTAGATATCTTAAAAATATATTATCAGGAAATTTGTCATTTCAGGGATTTTTGATTAAAGCTAGAGCCCAGTCTAGAAAATGAGGCTTCCCAGCTCCAAATCCTGTGCAATTTTTGCCTTGCCAGGACATCTGGTACATTAAACAATTAGGCCAAATTTGCACAGTGTTTTTTAAGAGAGACAGGACTAGAATCCTTTGACCAAGGTTCAAGACCTAATATCACAAGATTTAATTGTTAAAAATGCAGAAAAGTAAGTTCATTTTAAATGGAGTCTGTCTTGAAGTAAAGAGGTTCTTTTTTCTGGTTTCCTAACTAAAAGTTGACTGAAAACATTGCAGAATACAGCCATGTAGTATCTTTGAACACATGCTTTATGTTAGAGCATAGAGGCTGCAACATTTTTCACTGTTCTCTGTTAAATCATGCATTCAGTTGTTTCCATTTATACAGCATCAAAGCAGTTGAAATCCAATTGAAAAGTTTCTTTAGACAACCATTGTGCAGGAACATGATGTCAATATTAATAAAGGCTGAATTTCCCCTTGGCTCACTTCTTACAGATAAGCTTTTCAATAATACACTGCTTGCACCAAAGGTCTGATGGGACTGGGAATAGTAAAAAACACTAATAAAAGAATGTTGAATGTTTTTATATTAAATTTCCCCACAGGCAAACTGAAAAGCCTACTTAGAGTACGCCAATCAACATGGCACTTATTAAATGTAACAAGAGTCCTGTTACAACAGATCTTTAAAGCCCCTAAATATGAATTAGAAAGTAAAGACAAAAGACAATTACAGATGTATTTCTAAATTGAAGCCCTGGACACCTCACCCGATACTCATGAACATGACACTATGTTTGATCTTCAAAAAGACTCCATTTTTATCAGCCTACAGCTATAATTTTATTACTGCTATTTACTGTGGTTAAGAATGTTATCCTTTCCATTTCCAGTCTTTTAAAGTGCATTTTTATGTTTGAGAAAAATACTGTAATTATTTAGAAATACATGAAGTCAGTAAATAGGGTACAATATCCCCAGAAGCTTGGGCTGGGTAATTTAAGGAAAAGGGAAGTATCTGAGTAAAAGTAGTGACTACACTTAGGCCAATTAGAACAAAGGCTCATGTCTTCTAATCAGAACATGGACGACTGAGTGCCTGAAAAACATTTCATTGTGAGGATTACATCTGTTACACAAAGGCTCATCTCTTACACCTGAATTTAAGCAATTTTTTCCCCCTGTCAAGGTAGTGACAAATATATTAAATCTGTCTGTCTTCTGAGATTGCAAACCCCAATCTGAGATTTTGCCTTGGGCACAGCAATAAAAAATAAACTCAATTGTTAAGCATAAGGTTTATTTTCTGCAGATGGAAAGAGAAAGCAAAAAGAATGCAGGACCTTTTGCAGGATTGTAGTTTGTAAACAACCAGATTAAGTTAATCTAAATTGCTGTGATAAATTCCAACTCCAAAGAAACTAGGACAATTCCTAAAACAGTATTGGCATTTGTGTTAATTGGTATGTATTAATTTGGAAAAAGAGGTCCATTTTATTAAAGAAAAAAGAAAACAACAATAAAGCTTTTGTGAAATCCATACTAACATTGAGTATTTTGTTTGAAGCTGCAGGCAAAAGGACAAGGCAATGGTTATCAAACTCTGTTCTGTGGACTCAGTAGTTTTCTAAGTTTGTCACATGAAAACTTAAATGTCATTTGAAAATGCTGACAAGTCACTAAATATGTTCCCATCACATTTGATGAGACTGCACTGGGGATCTTTCAGGTGATTTTCTATTTATATTGGATCATATGTTACATTTTTCACAAAGAAGCTATACTTTTATTAACAGGAAAAGAGGCAGTGACTGTCTTAAAATATTACCCAGGCTATGGAATACTTTGAAATCTTAGCTTAGGACAGTTTTCTATTTCCCATGACCCACAACTCTGAAGTACATAAAATACATTGTGCATGTATGGATAAGTTCTGAAATGGACAGATTAAGTGTCATAGTTTCCAAGATGAATTAATACTTGATAAATATTTGAGATAGTGTTTGAATATAATTCAATTTTATTTATTCAAAGTTTACTTAAGCAAAATTTGAAAAGATATTCTACTAGGTATTTGTTGGGGTTTTGCTGTAGGCTTGCAGAAACAGATTTAACTGTATGATCTTTGTAATACTGCTGGAGATATAAATGTTACCAATAGCTATATTGCAAGAAAAATGTATTTCACATATCCAAACTGGACAATATCATCAGATATCAGCTATGTTTTGATGTGATAGCTAGAAAACTTATTCACCAAGTAGCAACTGGATCAGCAAGAGGTCTTTCTATTTTACATGCAAAATTAAAATTAATTAGTATGTGATAGAATAGCTGGTCTAGAATATGTGTGAAGTAATCATAAATTCATTCTGTCTAGTAAGTTGAAAGATAAATAAAAACAGACTGGTAAAGACAAGTTATGGATTTCAATAGGAGATATTTCCCACATAACGTTCAGCAAAATGTTAATAAGACCAAGAAGTCTGAAGACGTAATGGATGAAAACAGAGAAAAGACTTCATATCACTTTGGGAAGGCTCATGAATTTGGAGAAAGATGGGCTTGACCTACTGACATGACTACATATTTTAAGAGAGATACCAAGAAAATGCAGAAAGCAAAAAGCAAAGTACAGAAGAATTGTAAAATATTCCTAGCAGGTCAAGAATTAAAAATCAAGAAATAAAAAAATCAGACTGAATAAGACACTGCAAAAGTTACTAAAACAAGCAACAAAATAAGTCTTTAAATCCAGAAATGAGAATACTGAAAGGGAGCTGTATGACATACACAATTACTGCTTCTGTGTCATTAATTAAAAGAATACTTTGGGTTTTAGTGAGAATGTGGCAGCCCTACTATAGTGGCAAAAACCAGATGAATAACGAGAATGACATTATAAACTCAAAACTATTAGAACCAAGATGGAAACAGAACATAAGTCTTAATGCTCCGAAACTGCATGCCTGTTATGTCTGTTTTCTCTCTGTCTCTGAATGCAAAAAGAGCCAACATCCAGAATTACAAGTCCAGCAGCAGCTCTCTGTCAATTCAACAGTGAATAATAGTACAGCTGGAGAAAAACAAATATAATGTATCAAGGGAGGGTGAGGGAAAGAAATCTATCAAGAAAACCTTTAAGTCTGCTCATAGTTACTTTCCTTTACTTTTGTGGCATAAATTCAGATCAGGGCAGATATAAAGTAAACTGACCTAAAGGATTTTTAATTTAAGTCATTCTAATTCACTTGACATGATCTAGGAATGAGTACATCTCATCTGAGTAAGAGTAATTTGTTGAGTTTTCTAAATTGTCTATGACTGCGTAAATCCCTGGATCAATAAATTTTAAGGTCATAAGAAACCACTATGGAAATCTAAATGACCAATATCCACTGAAATAATGGCTTCTCTTTGGCCAGTGACGTAGATTTTTAAACACATACTCTTTATTGGAAAACTCTTGCTGATAAAATACATATGTCATCCTGTACCAAATATAATTGTTACATTACATGTACGTAACTCTAGCTTTCTACCAATCAAATTGTTCCTTTTGTTCATGGATATCTGTTCACATTAGGAACCTGCAAATGATACAGCAATACAATCCTGTGAATCACATAATCACAGAATGTTTCATTTAAGAACCAGGTGAAAGCAATACTCGTAACTATCTACAGATAGCATGGAAATAATTTGACAACAGAAACGAAATCAGTTTTTACCCATGTGCAAATGCAGCATGAAGCACGCACTGTCTTGTCCTTCCCTGAATATTTCAAACAATTTACTCTTTCAAATCTGAATTCTGTGAAGCCAAAAGCTGTGAAACTTTTCAGAAAGGCAAGCTAATGCTTAGACTGAATAAACACTTTAAAGATGTTTTCTTTTTTGCTTTGTCCAAGCAGGGAAAAAAAAAGGTTGAAAGTTAAGATCAGTTTCCTGTGGGGAAGCTGATGAAATGTTTCATTATCTGTGCAGGGAGGCAGTCAGCTTCAAGGAAATGTCACTAACTTAGCATGACACTCTTAAACTAAGTATCATCTCACCCAACAAAACCACAGGAATGCATTATAAGAGAGATCTGTAACATAAAATTAAAAAATCTGAAGCAAATTTCTAAGGAGGGTATTTTCTTCTCCGTCCCTGACTTATAATTAGAGCCCTGCATGGAACAGATAGGTCAGCTTGGTAAATGAGAAAACCTTATTACTTTGTGGCATCCAATAGAGAGAAAAAGATTGAATATTTTAATCTAAAAAAAAAAAAAAAGAAAAAAGTGGACATTTATATTAGACATTTTCAACAAGTAGAAGATGACTTAGTCTTTTCTGCCACTATTTATGCTCTCCCTTCACGTTTTGGTAGTGGCATCTGAGCAGAGACAAGGCTGTTAAACAATCAATTGAACATTTGTTTCTCACTTCACATTGATATCCCAAGAGGAAAGATGTTGTCCAACAAACACCAGTCTTATATGTAAATAAGACATAGGGTATGTATTCCCTTTCCCTCTCTTCTTTCCCCAGTGGGAACCTGGAAGGGGAAAGAAAGGGCAATTTCTCAGTCAAGACTCCTTTTCTTTTTCCTTCTCTATCTCTCAGTCAACCATATGGGCTTCCAATTATAGAAAATTACAACAGTCCCTTCTTTCTGTTGGATAATTTGGAAATTCTTCATAAATTCTATTATATCTTAAGCTAAATTCTAATTTATTCTAGGTAGATATAATTCTTAACTCTATTCATCACTTTTGCAGTGACTCATAATTAAGAAAAACAAATTGAAACTGTCCACCAAGCTGTTGGTCAAGAGGAAATCTGACCATATTCCCCAAGTTTAACTGCTAATAAAAATAAATTTAAAAAAGCAAACTTGTCCCAAAAGACTTCTAAAGGGCGTTCACAATGAGTCAGTGACAGAATGGCTTTCACTTCTATGACACTAAGCAGGGGTGAGTAAACCAGTCTCTCCGCAGTAGCTTTATCAAGGCTGCCTGTCAATTGATAGCAGGAAGCTGCACAGTTTTCTGCTTCCTCGTGTATACACAGGATGCCAAACACATCTCATTAAGAACATCTGCACTCTTTTCTCAAGACAGTTTTGAAGGGCGCAGTGCAGCCAGGCCAAAAGCAGTGCCATGTGGGCTCTGCTGCCCTAGCAGATCGCCTGATGCACTGGGCCAGGCAGAGCTGCTCTGCAGGTAACCACAGAGGCAGCTAATTGCCAGGGAGAGTCAATCTACTACCCCACTAACACTTCTTCCCTCCACTAAATCTGTAACAGGGAGTAAGAGTTGTGGATTTGAGGGGTTTTGGTGGGGTTTTTCGTTTTTTCAGTGTAGTTTTTCCCCCCACCCAAAAAAGTGAGGAACAAAAGCAAACCCTCATGCTTTAGAAAAAGGAAATTTGAAACTACTATTGCTTTTTCTGATTACACTGGCACTTAAAATCCTGAGGATTTTGGAAATGTGATGCAAATATGATGCTCTGTGCAAAATCAGGAGGTACATCACTGTCATTACCATTACCAGTTCAGGCAGTGTCTTAAAAAGCATTCGAAGCGTGTGCTCCAAAAAGCAAACTGATTTGACTCTTTTATCTGCAAACCCTTTGATTTGCTTTATGATGAAGATTTAAGGGAAATTTCACTTTGCAAAAATAGTTCAGAACAAGAAGTTGGCAACATCACCTCTCCATATATCTTGGATGGTGAATAGATCCTAAAAGGAAAAAAAAGTTCCATGCACACAAGGGCAGTGGAGGAGGAGTGGAATAATTAGCTGGTTGCTATAGTAATACAGATAGAACTAGGACATCCCACTCACATGAAAAGTTTATCTTAGATTTTGGTTAAGTATTCCTAATATAGCCATTTTTCTTGTCTTTGAAAATCCTAAATTCTCAGTTTTGCTCTGATTACAGTGAAAACGCATTTAGATTTGCCACAGAATTCTGTTATCAACAGACAGAAATCTTCAAAATTGCTAGGATAAACCTGACTGGGCATCTCTACACCAAAAAAAAAGGGGAATTGACAGAGAAGAATAGAATATTCAAGACAGAGCTGTCTCACTGCTCTTTCCGTTCACAAAGCACTTCAGAAGTTTGACTGAAATAATAATAGTCTGTGTAAGACTGCTGTCTGAGTACCTTTTTCTCACAAACACCAATGACTTTGTCAACTCATATTTTATCACCCCCAAGAGCTAACTGTCAATTTCCCTGGGAAATTTGACAAAGTGACTTGGAAAAGGACACATAAAGCTGGACACAGCACAGAGACACTAAAGACTTGCTTTAAATTATTGCCTCAGTGTTTGCAACCAGGAAAATCATATGATATGCCTACACAGACGAAAAACCAGTTCCGAGCTGTCTGAATAAGTGCTGTCTTAGATGTGACCAGATATGGCCAATGTGTGAAAGAGCTCAGAGACTGTCCTGTGCTTCTGTTCTTAGTAGTGAAAGGGGGACAGTACTTCACACCTTCACTGAGACACTTGATGATAATTAGGGTTAATAATTGACCCTACCCTTTGCTCGCCATTCTCCAGTCATTCTGGCTATTCTTAATACTTTCCAGATTCTCCCAGTGGCAACGGAGCAGCTGGCTTTGCTCCTGAAATGCATGCATGATACCTAAATATGCCACAGAAACCCAAGCTGGAAACCAGAGTCCTGAAATTTCATGCAGACTGCAAACAGGATTTTTGTGCATCTTCAGCCTTTTTCTAGACTGATTTCTAGATAAGGCGTACACTGGTTTGTGCTGCTGGAGTAATAAAAATGATCACCAGGTAAACAGGAAATTCTTTAGAAAATTTGGATTCTAAGTAAAGCTTAGTTCGTCGTTTTATAAATTGGCAATAATGAAGCTCATGTGAGTCCTTGGGATGGAAGTTTTTCTAAGAACATTATTAATAGCAATTGCACTTTTATACATAGCATGACCCTTCACCTGTCAAAAATAGATTAATGCTGTTGAAGTAAGGCCAATACTGTTCAAATACACATACATCAGACTCCTTTTCCTTCTATGTTGTTTCTCAGTTTTGTTTTTCTCATTGCATGATTGCTGTTTTTCTAGCTTTTGCTCAAATGAAATGGAGCATACTAGACACTTCAGAAAATAAACTAACACATACATTTCTTCTACCATGGCACTATTCCCTAGCCATTGCTGAGAACTGTGATTCATCTTTGGAAAGTAAACACCAAATGAAATTACTAGGTTTTTTTCTGGTACTGAGTGACATACATAATCATTCATCTAAATATGGACCAGATGGGACATATCCTAGAGCAACAAGAAACAAGCAAAAAAATTTGATAGATTTGTTGATTTTTAAAAAATTTTTTTATATTTTTTATGACTGTATCGTGGCAATTTGAACATTGAGGTGAATGTCAACATATTCCTCTGCTCACTGGGGACTTGTGTCACTGTTAGGAAATTGATTTGTGACACTTGATTTATTTAAATAAGATTAAAATATATTAATGTAAATATTAATTATCCACTCATAAATAATCTGAAGATTGTCTCCTGTAAAAGCTGAAGGAGACAAATATGGTCATAAAATGCATATTATAGTCTCCTGCACAGAAGTACTGTCTTCCTTATTAGTATCAGAATGCATGCAAAGCTGAAACATTTATAAAAGCTGCTCTGCAAATGCTTCTGATTGTCAGGACATAGACTTCCTTAATGAACTTTAAACTTCTCTGGTTAAAATAAGTTCCCAAAAGAATTTTTTTTTAATTATCAATGATTAAGAGTAAAGAAACAAATTCAGATTTATATAATTATTTTATCTGTATGCATATGAAATGAAGGAAAAATTAAAAGAGCTATTTAAATGTAAGAGCTCTGTCCTCAGTGAGACACATTGACATTGGGAGAGGTGAAAACAAGAGCACTGGAGTCATTTTTGCTCAAACTATACTGACAAGTAGGCTAGGTACTCCCAGAGCAGGAAAGCACTGAAGGCAGTGATGTAGAAATGCTTCCTCTCTACTGAAGTGTTCCCACAACTAAGGTAATTCACAGAGGTCAATTATATTAGCATTCAGCTCCTTCCAATAAATAGATCAGCATTAATAGACTGGTGTGAAGCTTAGGATGTATCCTTCATGCACAGCTGTAAATTTTCCCTGATCAGCTGCCCTGAGCTCTGGGTGGAGCCTCCAGGCTAAGCAGTGCATAAACGTAGATTTCAATATCAGAATATGGATTGCGAAAGCCTGCATTCTAACTAAAGCCTGCTCTAGTCACCTGTGGCCTTCTATAGCCCTGCATACATTAGACAATTAGAACAATTAATTAGATAACTTACATTTTCTAACTGCCTCAAAACAATTCAGGTTTTCAGAACCACCAAGTATGCACTGCTTTCTATGAGGTGTTTGTCAGGTTTCCAGTCCAACCATTAACACAACTTTTTGGGGGAGAAAAAAAAGGCAAATGGAATTCTTCATTTTAATGTCTAAAAGTATGTTTTTCACCCTCTATTGATTCCATCTTATTTCATATGAATAGTCGTACTTTCTAATTAAAACAAGCAACAACTCATATAGTGTTCTCATACGTACCAATACATCTGATGATGATTTGAAATTAAAGAAGCACTCCTAACATTAACCTTTTCCTATCATCTTTTTGTTACTATAGATGAAAAAAATATCTTTTAACAAAAAGTGTTTTGTACAGAAAGGACATAATTGCACATCTTCCTTTGCTAATAAATGACTAATCGGTCATTCATACATTCACTTCATATTAATTGTTAAAAGATGAATTATGATGAACTAACCTATTATTAATATCCACATTATATGTGTATCCATGGAAATTCCATTGCAATATGGTGATTAACTAATGCACCATTATTTTAGAGTTAATTATTATAGCATTAGAAGTAACTACGAAGAAAGGATTCAGGGACTTTTTCCTATTATTTTTCTTTTAAAAATAATTCTATATTTTACCATATTAAAAAAAAATGAATCCAGGGAGAGAAATGCAGGAATCTGAAACTATTTCATTTTATTTCCCTAGCTTCTTTCATTTTCAGATTGTATTAATAATTTTTTTAAATGGCAAATATCACAGTTCACTNGAAACTAAGTCTTCAGTATTCGTGATGTGTGTTTTTTTCCTTTTTGCTCCGAATTTCAAAGATCTATGCTTTTTCAGTATTCAGTTTGTACCTGTGAGTATACATACATGCACACACACATATACACACAGCTTCTTCAGGTATGGGAAACATCACTTTTTAATTCGCAACTCTGACAATAATTCCAGTTAGAATTATTGTTGTTGATGTTGTGGACAACTATGCTAGACTGTAAATGATTGGATTATTTGAACAAATTTTCACTTGCAAGAATGCAACTATAAAAAAAATAAAAATTGTGTAGTCAACGATAAGAAGAAACTCTTAAATCATTACGCTTATTTAAATCACAATATATTAGATGGCATTTTTATTTTTTAATATATGAAGATAATAATGCTTGCATTTTGTCATCACACTGCTGCAGGAGCAACACCCTAGTCCCTGAAAGTTTTTTGCCTTAATTTAAAGCTACCTCTTTAAATAAATCCAGTTGATCTGTGATCTGAGACAGTCCTCCCTTTTAAAATTTCATTTGATTGTTTTCAGAAGAGTTTGAAGAGGAGGCTTTTGTAAAAAGATAAAAGATAAGCAGTAGTTCAAACTGCTTGTTAATCAGAGTGTTTCTACCTTATTCCAGAATATTACTAGATCACAATCTGAGATCAATGGGATTTATACTTTGTTTAGGTACTTTCCTAAATCCTTCATTCATCTTCACAGAAAAATGAAAAAAAAGATCTTAACTTTGAAATCAAAATAAACTGTCATATCAATACTTCAATGAAATGTCCTTAGTTTTATTACATGTCTTTGAAATCAGCTGTGTTTAAGACTGTAGGATTTCTTGAACCCCTTCCCTTGATATCTGGAAGCTCAGGGGTTTTGGATTGTGACTGTTGGGAAGAAGAAAACATACATCCTTGGAACAGCCGATATTGATGCTTAAAGTGTTCACAAAGATGTTACAAATGTAAATAAATTATGAAAGATCATGATGGAAACATTCCTATACTCAGATATCAAACATGGCTCAGAAAACTTGTTAAGCAACGTATCTATATCAAACATTAGACTACCCAACTTTTGCAGAGAAAAAGAATTCACTCCCCATCTGACAGTTGTGATGATACTGATCAGTAACCAAGACTGCAGACTGCTGGCTGATGCTGAAGTTAAATGCGTATGACAGAAATAGCAGCAGTGATGGATGGCTTTGGATCTGCTGAACTGACAAAATGCTACAGTGTTTAGGATGCTTGGTTGTCAGTAAAACAGGCAACATAGGGACATGATATTTGCAGTCTTTACACGACATTATATAAAATGATGGTCAGCACTGAACCTTGACTACTTGACATTAACAGTGTTAATTTATATGTAGAAATCTGCCTACTACAGCTGTGATTCAGGTCATTTGTTGAAATATCAACATGGAGTACAAACTAACATATAGAAGTTGAAGTGGATGCAGCTACAAAGGCACATGAAACTCAAACTCTTGCACTGATGGCTATGAACTGTGGGGCTTATTTGTGTCATCCTCCTCTAGATCTCCTTTTAAAAGGAGGTGTTTATCAGGAAACTGTCTCACAAAAATATTCTGGGGGCACTCAAATCTGTGTTGTCATTCCTTTTCAATACCTTCATATAACTTACAGGAAATAAAAAGAAAAAAAAGTCGAACAAATAGACACGCCATTGGCTTGCAGAATATGATGACGTGTAGTTACTTTTCTAAACCAAGTCAGGATTTCTATCCATCCATTCTTAGTGTTTTCATTGAATCAGCATCCATAGTTTCCACCAACTTTTTTTTCTCATTCTGATGTCCTTGTATTTTAGGCTCTTCTACTCCAGCTAAAGCAATCTCCTTCACCAAAAAAAATCCATCAAGTCGGTTTAGGAGTTAACACAACTCTTGCCTCCGTTTGTGGGTCATAATCCTTTTCCTAATTTTGCCCATCTATTATTAAGACTGAAAGTCCTCTGGAGAAGATCCATTTGCTATTTTGTACAGTGTCCAGAACATATAGTTCCCATTTTTACCTCATCCTCTGGTAACATCATAGTAAATAATGTCAAAATGGATATGTTAAGCTACTAGGGTAGATTCAAGGCCAAAACTACTCTGAGCTGACCCAGATGTATTTTCTTACAGAATATTCAGGTTTGCATTAGCCTTAGGACACTTGTACTTACCTGACACAAAGGGAGGCACCTTGTGCAGGAAATCCCTCTTGTGGAGCAGCGGCTGAGAGGGTAAATTGGCATCCTTCACTTTATTTCTTGTTCTAATATCCTACTTCTGTTCTGCAGAATGGGATTCACCTACATGGCTTTATCTGTATAAGAGGTAAAAGCCAAGAACTGCATCCTGTGTAGTAAACAGACATGTCCAGAAGATGATTCAATCACTCTCAATTAGGCATCTACTTTAGGAAACAACAAATTGCTTCTGGAGACACCTGGCTAACTCTTTAAATCAGAAAGCTATTTGATTGAAAATAATTGTTGATAATTTTATTCTAGTGTTATTTTCTACCTAGTGGCCAATTATTTTTTCCTCATTCCTGTACTGGTATTAAAAATGTGCATTAAATTAGACTAATTTTTTTTTCATCATTTCTCTAAATATATGTATTATGCTTAAATTTCAGTGGTTCTCTGATACAAAATCATGTTTGTGTGAGAGGAAAGTATTTGTACTTTCCAGTAATTGTTGATTTTTCTGACTTTTTTTATTGCTTGGAAAAATAATAGTGTTTTTGCTAAATGACTGTAAAACTTGATCTTATACATCCCTAGCAGTGTTTTAAAATTGGCCGGTGACAGATTATACTTTTAAAATAAACTTATCTGACTTTTTTTACTGATCCACTTTCTCCTTCCCAGACTTCATGGTAGGAAGCACCATCCTTCTCAGTCACCCTAATACTGATTAAAATTAGCAAGAAGCAGTTCTGACCTATTGATTGCAAAAAGAAAACAAATTAAGAGATATACTCTCCACTAGGTGTTAGGACTGGTAGTATTAATAATATAAGTGAGGAAATTAATTTTTAAGTTTAAAACGCAGCTTATGAAAGAAAAATAAAGACAAAAGTTCAGACAGTGAAACAATAGGGACTACAGATCATTCCATTAAGTATTAGATAGAAAAGGGAGGTGAAAGAAAAAAAAAAAGGGAGAACAGTAATAGGAAAACTAATAGAAAAGCAGATCCAATGTGCCCACATTGATTTTTGTGATTACTGTTTATTAAAATGCGGTGGATACAGATTATCTTTCTTTCAAATGCTCTGTATTTATTATTGCTTCATTTGCCTCGAAATGATAACTGCAGGCACTTAAATAAATGGATTCCAACATTTATTTTCATTCTACCCTCCTTGTCCATGATAAGTACCCCGGTAGAAATGGTATTTTGAAACTTCTTTCAGCAATGTTTCTCTTTTAATCACAAGGTTTTTCTTTGTATATCTTCTGCATGTACTGTCTACATTTTCCCTTTTATTCTAATGGTTGGAGAATAGTATAAAAATGTGCAGTACTTTGGGAAATAAGTTTTATTGTGATTTTATTGTA
>WEIT01007141.1:0-35362 GCA_013389985.1 Dryoscopus gambensis | reverse complement strand
TAAATTACAAATTATGAAGTTCATTACATGAACTTCTCATGACATCTCTACAGGGCATGAGTTAAACAGCAAATGCTTAAAATAAAGTGTAAGTTTTCTCAAATGCAGCTGCCTATATGAAGTATGACTATCAAATTAAAAACAACAACAAAAGCCAAACACCACCAACAAATGCCCACATTCTATTTTAAGGTCAAACAGGAAATAAATCAGTTATTCTATTGTTAGTCCTTGCAAGTGTTTCATTGCAGTGTCGGACCATGTACTCCAATATATTCATCCCCCTCTGGTTGTTGCTGTCAGTCATTTGCACAACTCCCAGAGAGAAAAGGAGTATGCATGGCATGTGCTAAGACAAATTAATGTCCAACTATCTGAAGTGAGCATCAAGTGACAAGGCATGGCAGAGAAGTGTGATTTTTACATTTGGCCTTGTTTTTTATTGCAGCTATAAAAGGCAAATGAAAATTATTAATTTCAAAAGGAAAACCATACAAGAATAATAATAAACTGAGATGAGGCATAGCTATTTTCACTTTCATGTGCTAAACTTCTCAGATTTGTCAGTTCTGATAAATTGCATGAGTATATATAGTCCATCCCGATATAAGAAAATTAAGGAAATGTTCATAGGAAAGGTAGCTAACTATTTTCAAAACAAAGATACTATATATCCAGTTCAGTACTTAAAGAAGTCACAGCAATAAAGTATTAGGGCTTACTTCTACCTTTTGTAGTAGCTTGGTTACACTGTACCAGGATGGACCAGTGTTCTAATGGATCTACTTCCAGTTGATGAAGTCACCTTCAGTCTCCCCATGTACAATTCACAGCTGATGCAGAATACAAGGGAAGAGATAAGATCAGTATATTAACATTCCTCTAATGTATTCAAAGATCCATCCACTGACTTGGAAGATTTAGAAAATGCTACAGGAATATCTTATACCCAGCTAGTAACACTGCCTACTATTTTTTATCCTGACTGAATAGCAGCAGCAGCTTGATTTTTCACCTTCATTATATTCCATTTTTTTTGGAGGGAGCTTTCTGGTATTTCTTTTATAATCTTAGGAGTTTCGTAAAAAGGCTCTAGAAGCATATTGCAATTCTTGTGGTTCTTTGAACCTCACATCAGACTTAACAGAATACTTTTGAGAGTCACAATTGGATCCCTATATTGTGCCAACACTGTCCTAAATATTTTGCCAACACTTTCCTAAATCTCCTCTCCTTCCAAATACTTCAGAATATAAGAGAGCTGTTCTATTCTCAGGGATTAATTTACCAGTTTAAAGAAGTCAGAATACATTTTTTTAATGTCTGTTTCCCGTTTTTCCTTGATTTTCCCTTCCAGCATATGAAAACAGACTGTCTTTGCACTGTGAAGTCTTCAATTACACAGATAAAAAACACAATCTTATGAAAAACATTCATTATTAAATTCATTTCCCCTTTGCAATTTAGACCATAACTTGAAAATTTAAATAAATAGAATTTGCAATTAATTTTTTCCCCACTTTCTCTTCATCTAGTGAACTGTAAAAATATTTGCTCATGACATAATGAGTCAGACTTTTTCTGCCTTTTCCACACTTTCCATGTTTTCCACTGTACATGAAGGGAGAATTTCTCTAGCTATCTCTAGCTATCAGGTTTTCTTTATTTTCAGAGGAAAATCCCATAAAGCACGTTTTCAAAACATGCTTTTCACTGGACATAAACCTATATTATACCTCACACTTTTAAGAATTTCTGGCACTTAAAAAGTCAAAATCATAGACTACTAGAAGATAAAAAATCATACATATCAGAACAAAAAGCACAGAGCAGATTTAAGAGTGCTCTGCATCAGGTTGGATTCGTTTGAAGAAGAGTGTGATTCAAACACAAAAAGTATTACTCTGTAAAAAAACCCCTGCTTATTTAAACTTCTTAAAGTAGAAGCTGTAAACTATGTGAGAAAGAAATTGGTCAACTGGGGATCTAAGTAGATGTGAAGGGCCAGAGTAGTTTGGAAAGTTTCCTTCTCCAGCTCTCTGCATTCCTTCACAGTTCTGGTGGAAATTTTCCCATTATTGTGTATGACACAGCTTAAAGAAACCAAGTTTGCCCTGCACAAATATACATGGTGAAAAAAAAGAAGAGCATAGTTATTTTGTTATACTGAGAAGTATCTATTTAGTTCTTAAATAGTGTCTTCACTATTGATAAAGAAGCTAATGTGTTTATGTTAAGACAGATGTTATTACTTTTCATTATATAATCTAATGCTTTCATTGCATGTTTGTTTGTTAGAGTTTTGCTGGCAGGTAGGATAACCATTTTCCTCTTTTAAAATGGAATTTCAAATATCCATTTTAAAAAAATCTACTCCAGTTTAAGGGAGAAATAAAATAATTTTTTATAACTACCTATTATGATGGCATTTTACTCCTGGATCACCAGATTTTCTTCCCTTTTCTTTCCTATGTTGAGGTCATACAGTTAAAAGCAAGTTATATCCAAATTATTACTGAGTTTATTCAAGTGTATAAAAAGCTCTCCCTTGACCTTGTGTTGTGAGCCATACAACAGAGAATCATTTCACAGGATCCATTTGACTTCTGTCTTGATATCTGAGGCCCACTTTGTGCAATCCAGTGGGGGAAATACTTCGTGTTTTTCATCTCAGTGATCAACCCTAGCTCCTGCTCACCGAACATTTCAGCTTCACTGAACATTATACAATTTGTGAAAACATGGTAAAAAGCAAGAACAGAAATATTCTCCATTGTCTTCAGTAAATTTCATCAGGGATTCTACCTGTGCAAAGCATGCTGGATTTATCTGTGACTATGATAACCATTGATTGACCAAATCAACATTAGCTTATTCTGGCAAATTTTCATTCACAAATGATATCATATTATCAGTTAGATTTCTGTAAAAGTTCATCCAAAAAGCTGTGATTATAACCTTCAAAGAACTATTTTTAAATACTTCTGAAATTATTTCATTATACTGCATTAAAAGTACTTCCAGAAGTAATTTTAAAATTGTTGGATTTAATTGTTATCTACAAATCTTAAACCTTGCTAACACAATCACTTACACACTTTATAAGCTGGATAATTTCCAACCTACAGATAACACAACCTGCAAAAGGGACTACACTGGAATACATTTTGTGATATTAGTTTTACCATCTTAGTTCTACAATTTTTTTCATATCTTCATTATCATCAGGAACACAAAACTCAGAGTCCAATGGAGAGTAACAAATGACAAAATTATCTTCATAGACAATCCTTTTTTGTTTGTTGGCAAAGGAAACTATGGGAAGAGGTGAAACAATAAAAAATAGATGCACACTCAGAAAAAAAATCCTTATGGTTCTATGCTTGTACTCAGGCACTCAGTCTTAAGATTCTGTTACATATTATTCTTGGCATTCACTTTATATTCACATCTATAATTTTTGAAATAGCTGAGAAATAATTTAAAGCAATTTAAACTGAGAAACACTGTATTTCATAAACTAATATAATTGACAATTGTTTAAAGAAATCAAAATCTGTACTTTACTGTTGTGATGGTTAGATTATTGATATGTTTTGCACTAGGATTTGTTGTTGTACTAGTCTGGGCTTGTCCCTCGCACATGTAGATGTCGTAACCCCTGAAACCAAACACCTGTACTTGGACCCTGCCCCTTTTCCCAAGTAAATTGTATCTTATTGGTGGTGGGTTTTGCCCCCTCCCCTTCCTCCCTGGGGGGTCAAAAGGGGTCTTCAGGAGGCCCCCGCCCTCTTCGCTTCCAGGATCTGATGCAGTAAAGATCTAAGAATGTTATCCCGAGGAGAAGAGTGCCTTCTTTCTTTTACCTAGGTTTCTCTTGTCACGCGTAGCTCCCGGGGGCCCTGAGCTAGTCATAGGACCCCCGCGGACCTCACTGCGATACTTTACAGCTCAGATCCCAGCAGTAACAAAATAATAAGAAGAAAGTCAAGCAACAGTCAAAGGAAAAAAAATTTAATTAAATAACGGAAAAAATATCAGATTCATGGAAAAAAACCAAAGAGTCAAGGCAGTATCTTACATGAAGGTAAAGCTCAAATGAAAAAACCGTGTTTACATGTCAGTTTTGTCAATACAGATATTCAGGCTGGAATGATGGGCTGAGGCCAACTGTATGAGGTTCAACAAGGCCTAGTGCTTCAGTCACAGCAACCCACTGGAGTGCTCCAGGCTGGGGGAATAGTGGCTGGAAACCTGCCCAGCAGAAAAGGGGGATGCTGACCAACAGCTGCTGAACATGAGCCAGTGTGTGTCCAGGTGGCCAAGAAGGCCAATGGCACCAGGCTTGTATCAGAAATAGTGTGGCCAGCAGGACCAGAACAATGATTGTCCCCTGTACTTGGCACTGGTGAGGCCACACCTGGAATCCTGTGTCCTGTTCTGGGCCCTTCACTACAAGAAAGACATTGAGGGGCTGGAGGGAGTCCAGACATGGGCAAACGAGCTGGGAAAGGATCTAGAGAGTAAGTTGTCATGAGGAGCGGTTGAGGGAGCAGGGGGTGTTTAGCCTGGAGAAAAGGAGGAAGTTGTAGAAAGGCGGGTGTCAGCTTTTTCTCCCAGGTAACTAGTGACAGAACAAGAGAACATAGCCTTAAGCAGTCCCAGGGAAGGTTCGGGTTGGACAACGGGAAGAATTTCTTCATGTAAAGAGTTGTTAGGCTTTGGAATGGGCTGCCTAGGGAGGTGGTGGAGTCACCATCCTTGGAGGTGTTCAAGAAACAAGTGGACATGACATTTAGTGCTATGGTCTAGTTGACAAGGTATTGACTGGTAAAAGAATGGATACAATGATCACAGAGGTCTTTTCCAACTTAAATGATTCTGTGATTATGTGGAATAAAACGAACCATAGATCTTAGATATGTATTGCACTACTACCTAATGGAAAATACTTATGCTGTTAAAAATAAAACAGTTTGACATCAACAGGTGATTCACTTTCAGAGTGACTCAGATATTATTGGGGCAGTGAGGTCAATGTGGAAACAAGTTTTAGTCCAATGCATTGTAATGCATTATTGTAATAACTGATCTAAGATGTTGCTTCTAGACAATAAATAAGTCAAATTATTTTGATTTGCATATTAATATTAAAAAAATGAAGTTATGAAGAACTTATTGTTGCCATAACTTCAGATGTTTAAACAGAATATCAACTCTTTTGACAGTTTGGTTCTGTTATCTTCTTTTTGTGACTATATAATTTCTGATCTGCTTAATTCTTTCAGAAAAATAAAATGTCTAACTTTAAATTGCAGCACTGTGTGTGGTTGTACAATACCCCATGTAGTGCTATGTTAAATGATATCACACCACAAAAATTATTATTCAGTATAATGTATTATTTATAGTGTGGGCTTGCAGATGTTGAAGTGTATCATACATCAATAACTACTTTGTTGGCTATCAGTAAAGGTTATTTGAAGGGGAGCTTTTTACTTCTTTACTCAAGAAAATTCAGAAGAAACAGAAAAATAAACATTTTTCTTACAAACCAACAAACTATTCTGAAGAAATCTCTTAAAGTAAGATAAAGTAAATCAGATAAATAGAAATACAAATATATATAGGAAATACAACATTTTAGAAAGTTCTCATATGACCTTATTTTGAGTTCAGTTGCTTCATCTCAGTGAAGATGTACCAGAGATTAATGAGATTCATGCAAAGGCGACAAAAACGATTAATGATAAGGTAAGATTTACATACTATGAGAGGTTACAGTGACAAAGTAATAGGAAAAAAGAATACTGTAGGAAGTTGAGTAACATATGAAGGACAAATTAAAATGGATTACTTTCACTTTTTAATTTAGTTTTTGTCCTGGGTTTAAAAACTCAATCGGGAAATTAAGGCCACTCAAGCCATCCCCTTTTCTATAACGGAGAAATAAATGCTAAGGGAGATGCAAGTCGGAGTCACAATTTTTTCTAAAGAGGCTTGCAATAAACACAACAATAATAAATGAATCTGCAAAAAAGAGAATGGCTTAACCAACAAAGGCAAGGTATCAGGTCTCCCCCCGGCTCCCCCTCCCTGGGTAAAACCAAAATTGTGGCTGCCCCCATGCTGTAATATGTAGCATTTCTTTCAGTAAACATGGTATCTTATGGAATTACAAGGATACCACGTCAGAGAGGTTCTTTCTGCTGCTCAATCTCCTCCTCCCAGCCCAGGAACAATGCAAAAACCTGGAGAGCTGGTTTGAACCAGGATCTGTTTGGCGGGGCTGTGGGGTGCTGGGCACACTCCCTGCCCGCGGCATCAGCCGTGGCGGCGGTGGGGNGAGCTGGTTTGAACCAGGATCTGTTTGGCGGGGCTGTGGGGTGCTGGGCACACTCCCTGCCCGCGGCATCAGCCGTGGCGGCGGTGGGGCGGGAGCCGGCACTGTCCGGAGCAGCCCCAGCTGTGGTGGGCGGCTCTGTCGGCCCGAGCGCGAGGGCAGCGGCCGTGTGGGGTGCTGGGTCTCTCTCCCAGGGGAGAAAGCAGCAAGCCAGCAGGCAGCATGCGGCTGGGTCAGGAGAGAGCTTTGGCTCCACGTGGCTTGGCTGGAGCCAGATTTACCCCCGCCGCTCCCTTTCCCGCGGCAACCTCCCGCACAGGAGCTTTTCAAGCTTTGGGCTCCGCGGGGACGGGGAAGTGATGAACAGGGAACCTGCGGTGATGGTGATGCGATCCAGGCAGCCCCTTCCTCTCCCCAGCACCCGGCCAGGGAAGAATCGCCACCTTTCTGGTTCCCCTGTTGCCTTAAACAGATGGTCTGCTAGCGGTGACCTAGAGAAGTGCAGAATACACAATTTTGGTCACCCGCACATAATGCTGCTCCGCCTCCTATCCCTGTAAGTAGGACAGTTTCCTGTGTGGTAACTCTGTGTAAATAAAAAATAGTTTGAAATATTATATTCTTATAGCAAGGAAAATATTTTCTTCACAAAGCAAGAACTTTTTGCTAACAAACACTGACTACTAGCCAGATCTAGGAACAAGAGTGTCGTGGGACCCTCCCCCCGCCGGGCACGATGCAACACAAGAGGTTGGAGCAAATGAAACAATCTAACTCACTAAGGCAGCTCCTCTGTTATAAGACGCTTTAACTCATCTGTGTATTTAATGATGGGTTACAGTTTGTTTCCAGACGTTTGCATATTAGACTGTAATGTAGTGCATTAAAGTTAATCGATTTATTCAAAGTCAGGCACAATAATATCCAAAATTAAAATGGTAGGATTTTTACATTATATTAAGTAAAAAAAGTGTCTTTCCCCCCCCTCCCCAGTTTTAATGGAATCAAATACCAATAATTGTTTTTGGTAGGATTTTAATGGGTGTAATAATACATAAATCTCCAATTACGTTATTACAGTACACCAATTTTAAATATTCAAATGCAGAAAGATCATCAACAAGGTTGTCTGTTAAGATGTAAAGCTCTAAATTCAGTTGCTCATAGAAATGAGGTTCATCTGTAAATTTTGAAGAAAAATGGTGGAAATTGATAGACCTTCTGTGGTTAAATTGGTTAAACTGTCTGTTTATTTGGTTTAATTTTTAGCCATTTCACATAACTCTAGCTATGTGCCTAAAGTTAATTGCTAGGTTATGTTTGTTGGCAACAAGCAACAGGTTAAAGATGGCAAATCCAAGCTCAAAAGAGCCACCTGTGAAAGACTGAATGAAGTTAACTAGTTTTGCCTGTTAGCTATGGAGAAAATACAGACAACTAGATTACACCAGACCTAGAACGTTGGATGTCAGATGATATGTATCTTTATCTGATGCATTTTACTTCCGTTACTAATACATTTTTCTCTAGGATCCATGCACAGAACTGCATAATAAAAAAAGACAATCATGTCTACTTAGGATTGTAGTTAATACAGGTGACATGAATAATCTCAACAGAGACAATGGAAAAAAATCCAGCTGCCATGGTTTAACCCCAGCTGGCAACTAAGCCCCACAGCCACTTGCTCACTCCCTCTCAGAGGGATGGGGGAGAGAATCAGAAGGGTAAAAGTGAGAACACATGAGTTGAGACAAAGAGAGTTAATTAGGTAAAGGAAAAGCTGTGCGCGCAAGCAAAGCAAAACAAGGAATACACTCACCACTTCCCAAGGGCAGGAAGGTGTTCAGCCATTTTCAGGAAAGCAGAGCTCCATCACATGTAATGGTGACTTGGGCAGACAAACACCACCACTACAAATGACCCTTGTCCTTGCACCTTCTTCTTCCCCCAGTTCTATATGCTGAGCATGATGCCAAATGGTATGGAATATTCCTTGGGTCAGGTGGGATCAGCTGTCCCAGCTGTGTCCATTCCCAGCTTCTTGTTCGCCCCCCAGCCAACTTGCTGGTGAGGTGGAGTGAGGAGCAGAAAAGGCATTGACATCGTATAAGACCTGATCAGCATAATGAAAACATCCCTATGTTATAAACCCTATTTTCAGCACAAACACAGCACATAGCCCCATGCTGGCTACTGAGAAGAAAATCAACTCTGCTGCAGCCAAAACCAGCACACCAGCATAAAAATATTAATTCTCTCCTTAATTTTTAAACTAACAAAATTATTTGTGATGAATCACTAATCCATTCATAGTTAATAAAGAGAAGGATGCCTTCAAAAGATGATTCATGCCAATCAAATGCAACCATGTCCATATGTAATGGAAAAACTTTTTTGTATCATACGGCTTTATTAAAAGCTTTATTAAAAGCTGTATGATACAAAAAGATTTCTAGAAATCTCTAGAAATCAGGTGTGTGCTTCATTCTTTCCATATATCTCTTCTTTATTCTTTTTCATTCATTCACAGTATAATGTCCTTTGAGACAGTATAGCATCTTAATACATATGCAATACTGTGAATTTGAGCAAAAAGTAAATATTCTCTTTTCAGATGCATGAATGTTAAGAAGTATCAACCCCAATTTCTTTTCAATACAGTGAATACTTCTTGGCAATACACTTCTTAATAATCTTAATAATGCATTCCAAGAAAAAAATTAGGAGAAAAAAACAAGTGAGCAAAATTTATTATTAAAAATATATCATGGATTCAATTTTTCTTATTAGGAATTTTTATATCAACAAAAATTTTAACTGCAGTGTTCTCATTTAAATCCAAGACTATAGCCAGGAAAAAAGGTTACTGAAAATAATGAACTATCAAGTTGTGCATGTCTTTAGGCAAGTGAAGAGATTCAGTCACTGTGTTCCTTATCATAGTTTCAAAAGGGAAAATCACAAGATAAATATATTTTTCTTACAACAGTCCCATAATGGACAGAGTTCCCTTGTGGATGATCATCCAGTGTCTAGCAATCTCAAAAAAGCACACTACTATTAAAAAAAAANATAAAAAAAAAAAAAAAAAAAAAAAAAAGGCATTCAGTTTTGTTTGTAAAACCTATACCTTTTCTGAGATTTGTTTTCTTAGGTCTGTTTGTTATAAACTTAGATTTTTTTACCAATTGCTAACATGACGTACTACCTCTGAAAACCAAATTAAACTGGCTTTTTGCAGAGCTTCAAAAAACCTGTTCACAAGTAATGGATATTCATTTCAATGTAAGTTTTTCTGCAATTTTTTCAGAAGTCAGAAATTTTTTTCTTCTTAGAGTTTTATTTAACAGTTAAACTCAATGTTTTTGGTATATTTTTTGCTTTCACTATCATTTCTTAACAGGAGCAAAGACAGTATTCATTACACGCAGAGTGCTAACAAAAATTCCTGCCAAGAAACTAACAAAATAGACATATGAATAAAATGAATCCTCTTGTAAAGTATTGTATACATGTGAAAGTTCTACATCTCATTAAATTTCTTTCATTGCTTTAAAGCACCTGTATTTTATGGGGGCTTCTCTGTGAAATATAAAACAAAGGTTTACAATACTTGGAGTTAAAATTGCATCCATAATTCAAATAAATGTTGCTAGGTAAAGACATAATATCTAGCATTTCTTTCAGTAAACATGGTATCTTATGGAATAACTCAGATGTAGTTTACATTATTTTAGATCTCAAAAAAATTCACCAGTGTCACCTGAGTGTCTTGATGTTTAAATTAATTCACCTGAGAATGTTTGAGTAAGAGATGAAAGACATGAAAAGCAAAAAGAATATCCAGAAAAGTATAAATAAGAAATAAGGGGTCTAATCGAAAATATTTTTTTCTAATATACAGTGATATCTAGAAAAGAGCAAAGATTATTTTAGTGTTATTGTTATAGTATGTTACTGGCTTATGTTGCTCTGTTTACTTCTGCACTGGCTGCCTTTAGGCTTAAATTTACTGTAAATCCAAGTTGCTGAAGTAGGCATTGACTGTATCTCTGAAAACCTACCTTCAGGGATCTGTGCACACCCTCAGTGCTTACAAGATTGATTTGTAGCTTCAAGCATAAGACACTTAAGGGGATCTGAAAGTAGGATGGCCACACAGGTGACCTGTTATAGCCCGAATAGGGTGAGATAAGAAGCTGGATGCTCTGTTAGTGCCCCCTGATGGCCAGCTCATGCAACCCTTTCAGGTAATACATGAATCAATAAAATGTATACATAGGATGACAATAATATATATATTTTTTTAAAAAAAGAAAAAAAAATTCAATCAAAAGTAATGTGCTAAGTGAAAAAAGTAGTTTATGTTAAAAAACTTGCAAAAATGTGAGATATATGAAATGCTTAATTTTTACATCTGACAGAGGTGTAAATCCATTTATCAGAGGCAAACTGAAACAGTTTGGATCAACCTTTTGATTAAATGTAAATTTTTTTTAAGAAAATTGTTCCAGAATCAATATGAGAACTTGTTATAACAGCAAGGAAACGAAAGAGCCAATTTATCACACAGGGAAATGAGACAGGAAGGTTTCCCTAAACTGAGACATATTTACCCTAAAGCAGGAGGTGTTTACTCAAGCTGTGGAAAAATCTGCATATATTTTCTACATTTACAAAATCAGTTACATTTCTCATTGTCTAGCTGTCTTCTAGCCATCCAGGTGTTATGTTAGAAATAGGTAACTTGTCAATAATGTTTGAAATACCACCACTTCATATGTACAATTAAATAACTGTGGGAGAAGAAAGGACAGTTGCATTTTGAGAGTTTGAATATTCTGTGCAAAGAGGATAGACTTTCAACAAATGCACTTTACCTCAGAGTATCCTCTAGACTGAGAGAACTCATATTTACATTTTCTCAAAATATATCACATAAAGGAATACTATTATTTACAATATTGCCTCTTTAGTGTTTTATGCACTTCTAGCCTGAATAACATGTTCTCTAAGGGCCCAATTCAGTAAATATTACTGCAGTTGGTTAATTTTACTTTCATGTTTTGTCCCTTTGAAGTCAAATGCATCAGGAAGATGCATGCAAGTTATATTTACATAGGCATTTGGAGAATAGGGTCTGGAATTTAAATATAGTAGAGTATGTTGGTCTGATCATTCTAGGAAACATTTATTTCCACTAGAAAACACTAATTTAAAACATCTAAATTCTTTATGACTGGGGCAAATGAATTAAATGACAAACTGGTGGGAAAAACCTTTTTGAACTGTAGGAAAAATTCCCGTGTCCTTAATACTCTGGTATATGAGGAACACATCCTTCAGCTTTCTTTGACATAAAATAGAGTTAAGCACATCATCTGGGAAAACAAAACCAAAGCAATTATCCAGAGGGTGATGTTCCTTTCAGATTGATAGGTGAGGAAAGAAATTTGACTTTTTTACTTCTTGATAGCATTTGATAATTTCTGATTTAGGAGAAATGAAATTAGTAGGATTTAATGAAATTCTGTGGTGTGGTACACTGTCTTCTTTTCCCACTACTTCATTAATTGTTTAGAAAAGTCAGAGGCTTATTCTTCTATATCTTCTTTGAGGCAGCATAAACATGGAATTTTTTTTAGTATTTTATTCGTGGCACTTATATAATATCATTTATTGAAAACTTCCATTTCCAGTATTAACTGAATTCTGCATTAATGTCAGCTAAGCCTTTAAAAAAAAAAAATAAATTGCATATGTTTAGTGTCTTATTTAAAATAATGCATATGTAGCAAATTACTCCAAAAATTGTAAGTTTCCCTGGAATAGCATTTTTTATATATATATTTATACATACATACACCACTATATATAGAGATATATGTATATATATACACCTATACACTCCTAATAAGGAACACCTGTGGCAGAACATGACTGCTACTTAAATATAAACCTCTTGCTTATTTAATCCACACATTGTATTTCATTCCTTCTAATAAAAGAAATTACTACTTTCTGCACTATTCTACTTCCATCATATTTTCCTCCCCAATAATTACTATTTAGGAAGTGCATACCTCACAGTTCCTAGTAAATATATCTTATTTCCAAAAACTGTCTGTGGGAAGCCCTTTTCAGTGCTATAACAAGCAGTCAGGTAGTGAAAGACCTTTGAAGTAAACTCCAAATGACCTGATAAATACACTTGGTAAAATGACCTTAGAGCTGGAAAGACCATATATTTGAACTCTCTGCAGAACTTGGCATCATTTGATGAAATAGTATATCAAGCTTGGAGCTTACTTGGTCATAGTTTCTTCATTATCTTTGGACTAATCACCGATACACAGAATAGACCAGATTTTTGTATCTTTGTCATCAAAGTCTGATCACCTTTTATCTTCTTCAGTTATAGCATACAAACTTAGGATGCTGAGCATACTGTGTCGTGCTCAAGAACTGCATTTTTACTAACATCATCTATTACTGACAGCTTTGTTTTAAGGCTCAGCAAATCATCAGACAGGATCTTGTGCTTACTTTACTCATCCCTTTAGGAAGGTCTCTCCCAAACAGCTGCTCCTTACCTGCAGGCCTAAGCAGGTTTTTTAATGACACCATCATTAGGAAGCTCAGAAGAAAAGCTTAACATACATTTATTGCTGCCAAGCTTTTAATGTTTATTATCTGTTGACTTGTTTATCTTGGCATCAGAATTTAAATGTGGACTTCAGGGTGCTGGGAGTACTTGAACAAGTTTAGATTAGATATAAGGAAAAATTTATTTACATAAATTTTTGTCATGCATTGGAACAGATTAGTTATAAGGGAAAATTTATTTACATAAATTTTCATCATGCATTGAAACAGGCTTTCCAGAGAAGTGGTAAAGTCTTCATCTCTGGAAGTGCTCAAAAAACTTTTGGATGTGGCTTGAGAACATGGTGGTGGTGCAAGGTTGACATTTGGACTTGGTGATCTGTCTTCTCCCACACTAATCTTTCTATGTTTCTAAGTGAGGACAATTGGTGTACTTGTATTTCACAAATACAAAGAAATTTGTGAATTTGGTTAGTACTTGTAGGTGCAATAATATGGTTTTTTCTTCTGTCTTTGTGTGTTCTGTCTGAGTGCAGGGTATACGACCATATATATATATATATATATATATATATGTATGTATATATGCTTTGCATGTTAAAGGAGGAAACTTGTGCTTCAACATTATATTAAGCAAAATGTATTTATGTCTCAGAAAAGTAGCAATTATATACTTGAGTTCTTCAAAGTTTTCAATTTTAAATTGTATGGGCTTGTACTTAATGGTGCCCAACTGCAACAGAATTTTCATTATCATACATTCTTATGTCTTTTAAAGTGAGATACAAAACTTTCTTGGGGAAAGAAATAGCTAATATAGTAATAGCAAGGAAACTGGAAAAATTAAAACCTAAGGGATAGTATTTCTTCTTTAGATACAGTCTTTACAAGCAGCAAGAGATTAATTATTTATACATAATGTTTTTCTTTGAACCAATTAAAATGCATTTTCTGTACTGATCTGCCTGTTTCATGTCTCCTACAGAAAACATCTTTAGGTTAACTTTATAACTTATGTCCAAGGTTTTTTTTTTTCTCCTTAATAACTTAATGCAGGATCATTCCTGCTTGCTGTTGAACAGTTTGACCCAAGTCCAAGCAAGCACTAAAGCTTAAATTCAAGGCCTCCAAAACGTAAGACTGAAATGAATAGAAAATTATGTGATTAAGTGTGGAGGTTCCCCCTGCTGGGGGGCTGCCTCCACCTACCCCCAGGAGGATGGGACCCTGGGGAGGGAGCATGCTCTGTACGTTTCCTTCGCCCCAAAAATCCCTTACTTAGGTTGGGATTTTTCCCATGAGTCTTTGTCTTTGCCTTCCAGACCGGGACAGGTGCGGAGCAGAAATAAACATGTCTGAAACACCTATGCAAAGACCATTCCCTATTCTTTCCTCCTGGCAAAAATGTCTTCGGGAAGGTTGTAAAAACAGACTACAACAATTAAGTGCTTTGTTGGATGTTGTTGGATGAAGGCCAGAGTCTTCAGTATCTTGAAGACTCTTCGGGATATGAATAATCCAGTGTAAGAAATAGTCCTATTTTAAGAGTATGTATAAAGATCAATCATACCAAAACCAGAATTTTGAATTTATAGATGCACATTAACTTTAATGTTGGGGAAGTCAATGTAACATTTTCAAGGAGACTATGATTTTAGAACACTATTAGCTGTACATAATTCGTAATTGGATGACATCAATTTACAGTTTTATATTCTTCCTTCTTCTCTAACCAAACAAAAAATCTAAGAGAACCTCATTTGGAGTTGTATTGGGTCTGGCTGAGCTGGAGTTCATTTTCTCACAGCAGCCCGCACAGTGCTGTGCTGTGAATTGTTGGTTGGAAAGATACTGATAACACAGCAGTATTTTGGGTACTGCTGGGCAGAGCTGGCACAGCACCAGCGCTGTCTCTCAACATTCCACCCCCATCAAGGGGCTGGGAATGGGCAAGATCCTGGGATCCTGGGAGGGGACACAACCAGGCCAGCTGACCCAAACTGACCAAAAGGATATTCCATACTATGTGATGTCAGCTCATATATGAAAGCTAAGGGAAGGAGGTGGAACGGGGTGGGAGGGGAGGGAGCATTTATTATTTGCAATGTTTGCCTTCTAGACCAACAACTATGTGTGGTGAAGCCCTGCCTCTCAGGAAGTGGCTGAACATCACTTGATGATTGGAAGTAGAGAATTAACTTTTTTTTCTCTTTGCTTTTACATGCACAAACTTTTGCTTTTGCTTTAGTAAATTACCTTATCTCAACCTTTGAGTTGTTTTCAATTTTATGTTCTTTCCCCTGTCCAGCTTGGAAGGGGAGTGGTAAAGCAATTTGGTGGGCACCTGATGTCCAGCAAAGGTCTGTCCACAACAGGAATGTAGTCACTGATTCAAAATGTTTCATCCCTGCTTGTTCATGTAACAGTCCTAACAGTCACCTTGGCTGCTCTGGTATACAAATTAGACTTTTATGGTCTAGATTGGAGGATGACTAGATGGTGTTCAGAATAGGTTGGAAGATTGGCTACAAAATGTAGTGATTAAAATGTCATGCTCTATCTTGGGAGCAGTAGCAAGGCAACTACTCTAGGGGTCTGTACTGAGACCTGCATATTCTTTAATGATCTGAAAGAGGTGATGAAGTGCTTGATTATCCGGTTTGCAGATAACTCCAAATAGAGTAATGAGTCAATATGATTGGGATAATGACTGCTATCCAGATGGACCTCTACAGGCTGGAGGAATGGGCTGCCAGGAACCTTATGAAACTGAATCAGGATAAATGCCTCTAGGGATAAATCTGTGAAGTCCACAAGAAGTACAGGTAAAAATAATGCGAGAGTTAGTATGCGCATACAGTAAAAAAACCCCAAAACCTCCAAAACTTGGCCAATCCCACTGCAAAACACAGTCTGCATATATTAGAGTTTAGAAAAATCTAAATACAAAACAAGAGTTCATTATTTCCTTCAAGACTTCTTTCTGTCTAATAATCAAGACCAAATTCTGTAGTAGCATGAGACAGAAGTATATAAGCAAAGGTTATAAATAATTGACTGAACTACCTTGTGGTGAGCAAAACCCAGCTTTTATCAATGAAGTCTCATGATATGAGATTTCATCTCTCCCAATATTCTTAAAAGGATTATGGCAGCAAGAAGAACAAAGTGAGTTCCTTAACATTTCACCAGGATTAATTTTTCATTATAGAAAAAAACTGAGAGGTTGATAGAAAATGGAACAGACTCTACACCCTATCTAAGAGCTGTAGGAAAAAGAAAAGATAGCATCTTATATATTTAATTTCCTATTTGTATTAGTTTCTGCTTTAAATATGCAAAAATGTGTAATAAAAGCAGATTAAAAATCAACAGATAAAAAACCCAACAACCCATGAAGAGATTTATGAGCCATGCAGCTAAATCCCAAGGCATTTTCTTATGGATTTCTTAACGCAAATATTTATCTAGCATTGTCATCCATAATGTATTGAGGTCAACTAAAAATTAAACCACAGATGCTTGGTGAATTTTTAAGAATAGTGAACAATATATGTTCTATCTTGAGGAAGCATTATTTATTTATTTTCTCAAATTATATTCTAAGATCTGCTGATTTAGAAAGCAATACTGCTTATTCTTACATGTGCAGGGATACAGAAACAACCTGTTGTTAATGGGAAATGGGAACGCTTTGTGTACTTCTAGAAAAGTTCTTGTATTAATCTTCAAATTTCTCTTTCATAGGAATTTGTATTGAAGAAAATTAGTGAAAACTGAGGAATCAATCCAAATGTCTTTTCTTTAGCCAGGCTGTGTAGATAAAAAACAGCTTATGCATTACCCTAAAAAAAAAAAAATAGGTTTTCATTTATGAGTTTATTTTAAGTTTATTTTGAAAAGGCTTTTTCTCAAAAAATGTAAGTCTGGTAGATGAAAAAAGGGAATTTGCTTTAATAATTTCTGATAAATTTCTGTTGATAAATATACTTTTTTACCCACAATTAACAGCTGCTGACTAAAAACATATTAACAAAAAATGCAGTATTTCCACCTTTTTAAGGTAAGGTTCTTTGACTTAGAATTTAGCAGGTATACTAGTAGTCCTGAAACATGCCATATTTGCAAAGATTTAGGTCACGTGCATACTAGATTTTCATTTTATTAGTGAAATTCAATCTATTCATGTAAGCTAAGACATTATGTCACAACTGTCTTTCCACATATTCTATCAGAAATAGACATTAATCCTATAACATTTTCAGTAGTGACTGTGAAAACTTTTTAATTTTTCTGTGAAAATAATTATGTGCACAAATTATGGCTAGTTGACATGACTGATGACATTTACCACTGTGAAAACCTTCAATCTGCAGTAGAAGTAACATGCAAGCTGATTCTTATAATTGCATACCATAAGGGAAAATATTTCACATATTGATGTATTCGATGCTTCAAGTAAGTGCTCTCAAGACATTTAGATGTTTTAACATTTGTGCTTAGTTTCTGGCATTTTTACCTCTTACAGTTTAAATTATGTCACTGTAACATCAAACTCCTAAGATATATAGTGATAACTGAGCACATACAAGACTAAAATTACACATAATCCTTAAAATCATTCATGATTCTAAGACTGTCACTAAATTTACATTTAGGGTTTCTGCTTTAAATGTATTTGATAATTGGTAAAAATTCAGTCTGCATCAATTATCATGTGTAATCTTAGAATTAAATTGATTCACAAACCTGATGAAATTGTTGAATGTTTTAACGATGACTTTTCCACTTCCCTGTATGCTCTCTGCTTACTCTCAGTACGATTTTTCTAGTAGCTAAGTGGTGCAGGGGCTGTGCAGATTTTTTTTTTAAGGCTGCACTGGATAGTGGCTTCAGCAAACCAATTCAGATGATGGCTTATCTCCACAATGAAGTTCTCATACTTCACATGCGTATTATTGACATGCATTTTTATAACAATACAATCTGAAGCTTACCTGAACAACTTGTATTTTCTAATGCATGTTCATTTATGTTTTCCAGTCCATTTTTCATCTGTCGATTTCTGATGCTTGGTAATATGCAGATTTGTATCTGAACCTGTAGTTCAGATTCTTCCATTTCCTTGCTTGAGCCCTTGCACTGTATTACAAACATTTTGTTTGTTGCTCATCTCTTGCTTAGTCTGAGTACTGCACTATCACTCTTTACTATCTCCTTAGTTACTGATAGCATGTTCTCCATCACTATTAATATAGCCTTTGCTTTTCTTTTTCTGTATGGATTCTAGTATATTTGACTCATAATTATCATACTGCACTGGAGTAAATTTTGAATGCAAGCATTTTAGATTATACAGTATAAACTAAATACCATTAAGACAATAATTCATAGAAACATAGAATCACAGAGTGGTTTGTGTTCAAGGTACCTTTAAAGATCATCTAGTCCAACTCCTTCTGCAGTGAGCAGTGACATCTGCAAGTGGATCAGCTTGCTCAGAGCCCCTTCCAACCTAACTGTGAATGCTTCCAGAGACAGGGCATCCACCATCTCTCTGGGCAACCTGTTTTACCACCCTCATTGCAAAATGTCTAGCTAGTCTAAATCTCTTATCTTTTAGTTTAAAGGCATTCCTGCTTTTCCTATCACTACAGTTCCTGCTAAGAAGTTTGTACTCAACTTTCTTATAAGCCCTCTTAATGTATTGGCCATAATTAGGTCACTCCTAAGCCTTTTCTCCGAGCTGAACAATCCCAATTCTCTCAACCTTTCCTTGTAAAGAGGTGATCCATTCCTCTGATCATTTTTGTGGTACTCCTCTGAGCCTGCTCCAACAGGTCCATCTTTTCTGTGCTGAGGACTCCAGAGCTGGATATGGTACTCCAGATGAGGTTTTACCAGGGGAGAGTAGAGAGACAGAATTTGGAGTCATCCACAAACTTGCTGAGTATGCACTTGATCCCACTATAACACTGATGAAGCTAGTGAACCATACAGGTCCCAATATGGACCTCTGAGGGGCACCTCTTGTCACTGATGTCCATCAGGATTCTGAGCCATTGACCACTACCCTCTGAATGTAACCACACAACCAATTCCTCATGCCCTGAAAAGTCTACCCATCAAATTCATCTCTGTCCAATTTAGAAAGATATTGTGGGGCACCATGAAAGCTTTACAGAAGTCCAGACACGACATCTGTAGCTTTTCCCTTGTCCACTGATTGAGTCACTCCATCACAGAAAGTAAACAGGTTGTTCAGGCAAAATTGGACCTTGGTGGGGCTGTGCTGGCTGCCTGGAACCACCTCCCTGTCCTCCACTGTGCCTTAGCATACCCTTCCATGATCTTCCCAGGCACAGAGGTGAGGCTGACAGGTCAGTATTTCCCAGGGTCCTCCTTTCAACCTGTTTTAAAAATGGGTGCAATGTTGTGGTGGTGCATTAGTTCTTTGCCTGATCCATATCCCTCAGGACGCTTTCTAACGAGCACCAAGTTGAACTAGTCACTTATAATTCCTCTTAATATTAGTGACAAAGTCCACATTTTCTGATTGCAGAGTGCAAGAAGACATTAATATCCATCATGGCAGCAATTTCAAGTCCTGTAGAGACATGATATTGCAAAGTCAAAAGGTTATTCTTTTGCTTAAAATTAAGGAAGTACGTAAATATTTTCATAACCTAAGACCTGAGACTCTCTCTGGTGTCTATTAGTGTTAATTCCAGTGAAGACAGTGCAATCAAGTTTATAACATCAGATGAGAATTAGATGAGAGTTTTCCCCAGAAACAGCAAAACTGATAATTACTTGAAGCTTCTCATGGTAATTTAGTGTCTAATTAGATGGACTCTCATGTATTACTTAAAAAATTTTGTACATGCAAATATTACAACTTAGGTTTTCTATGTGTTAATGTAGTACATGAAATTTGTTAGTATTACCATGTGGTAGAAGGAACTATGTTGATATTACTAAAGATTACTTTGCACTCTGTGAAAATTATGTTCTGCTCCAGGCTTTGATACTGACCTGGCAAATTACATCTTTTGTTGTTGTTGTGGGGTTTTTTACCTCCCAGTTATTAATTTAGAAAACACCAAGAGAATTTTGGAGTTCTATACTAACATCTAACCTAAATTATAAGTCATAGTTCTGTGACTTCTACCCTATTTTTGTGAGTATGCTTTAGGAAAAGGTATAAAATCCTGGAAGAGTTATACAAAAGTACTTGGACCAGTATTCTAAGATGCTGAAGAAAGCATATGAAAACATGAGTGAAGATTTAGCAACAGATACTCGGAATATCTTTCCAGTATCCAACAACTTGGTGTTCAGGGAATTAATGTCTTTCTATTTACCAGTTCTTGAAATAGGGATACTTACATATATATAAGTATAGACTCTTTCCATTTTTTCCCAAGAGGAATAGCAATGTGCAATGAATGAAAAGTGCTAATAATAATAATTATTGCTATTATTTTTCTTTCACCAACATACATATTGTCATTTTTCTGCTATTCATTAAGAAAGAAATACTTCCCCATTCCTTATAGTTCTGTGTTTTACTGGATAAAAATATCTTCTTAAATTTATTAGGAGCTACACTTAACATTGCTTAAGTAGTGCAAGCTTATATTATCTCATTCCTGTATCATAAAATGTAATTGTAAATGACATGTGCTTTGACTTGTCCATGAGTTTTATATGGTGATAGTCCAGGGCAAAACTTAAACCAGCAGGTGAGAATTGTAATGTAGGAAAGATAATAATATTTTATACAACTGAATTCTCTCAAAACACCAAAACAGTTAAGATCTGAGACTAGTAATCTTTATATACATGCCTGTACAAAAAAAAAAGACACCCAGAAATCTACATCATGCTCCTTGCAAAGCTTCTGTCCCAGCAATTTCCAGAATCAAGGTTAACCTTTTATTTTGCCTTTATGTGATCAGGATTACATATTAAATGTCCCTGCATAATAAAGGAAAAATCAATTCAAACTGGGTGGCTTAAAAGTGCTTCTCTTCCTTTAACAGTTTAACGTAACAACGTATTTTAAACATTTTGAACTACTTTCCACTAATATGCCAGATGATAATGGTTATATATCAAACCCTGTAATTCCCTGAAACTACTTAGATTTATGCCCACTAAATTAGCTGGTTGTAAAATGTTTAGTGAAAACAATAAACATTCATTCAGTCAAGCATAATTCTATACTGATGTAATTACTATGGCTTGAAGCCAGCATTGACTGGGATTTTGGAAGTTTAGTATAGGCAAAGACAGGGCCAATTTACTCAGCTGTGTTGTTGTGGTTAAGATTTCTTTAAAGACTGTTCAAGCTTTGGACTTCATCTTCTAGTACATCTGCAGATTCTTACTTATTCAAAAAGCATGGCAAAAATTTTTAGCTGTCTGTCCCTATAGAAGTATCATATTTTCTGGTTTACTTATTTAATTTGGAGAAAGAGTGTTCCCTTTTTTATTTTCTATTGCCTATTGGAAAGAACCAGAGACTCCGTTTCAACTTCATTCACAGTATCTTCCTTCCTGCCTTGAGTACTGCAGTTTCATATACTTTAGTAAGTTCCTGCTTTAGCATCTACTTTGAGAGAGAACAATTTCCTAAGAATGTGCAGCTGGGGACTTCAAGGTTTTTCTATGCTCCTTTTTTTCATGCTCTCTACTGCTTTGGTTTTTCTCCCTTTCATTATAATATAGCCAGGTGATACACATTTTTTTAACTCATGAAGAATTTATTTCCGCTGCTATTTCTGAAAACACTGTGTCTACTATGTTCCTTTTTTCCTAAGGAAATTGACATATTCTTTGCCTGTAATAAGTCTGTAAAGTCTGAGATTTTTTTCTGCTTATCTTCTTTTCATGTGTCTCTCTTTTCAGCACTCAGCATTCATTCTTTGAACACTTTAGCTAGTGCTTTAATGATCACTGAAAATATAGAAAAGCAGTATTTATTTATTTTAGTTATGCTGACACTCAGTTTTGTTTAACATTTACTGCTGTCTCTACAAAAAGCTTGCCTGAATTACTGATATCAATGACACTCTTATTATCCACATTATTCAAAATATTCATAGAGTGATCTGATCATTGCAGTTTTTGTATCCTTCATTTGGCAAACAGGAGGCTTTGCACTGACTTGATCAACTTCTGTTTTTAACCCTTTTGGGTTTGGAAACTCTGTGTGTGAAGGGAAAGCACTCCATTGTTAGACTATAAATCTCTGATTCAGTTCTCATTTCAGACATATTTTTCAATTCATGCATTAACTGTAAAGAATTTTTTTCATGGTACACAAGCATCAGTATCAATCTGCCTTTGCTTAGTGTGTAGAATGTGTGATTTCTCTAGGCTGAACCTGGCCAGCAGCATTCACACAGCTCTTTTCTCACCCTCCTTTCCCATGGGATGAGAAGAAAGTAGAATGAAGGTGAGTAGATGTGGATCAAGATAAAGGAGGTTTAATAGGTGAATCAAAAGTTCTGTGCATAAGCAAAGCAAAATAAGGAATTCATTCACTGTTTTCCATTTGCAGGTAGATGTTCTGTTGTTTCCTGGGAAGCAGGGCTTCACCACACGTACTGATTCCTTAGGAAGACAAATGCCATAACCATGAATATCCTTCCTTCCTCTTTTTTTTAGACAGTTTGGATCAGCTGTCCCAGTTTTGTTCCTTCCCAACTTCTTGTCCTCCTCCAGCACACTTGTTGTGGGGGCAGAGCAGAAAAAAGAGAAACCCTTTACACTGTGCAAGAACTGTCAGTCACAGCCAGAACACTGGTGTGTTATCAGAAGTCTTTTACTTATAAATCTGAAGTACAGCACTATACAGGCTGCTAAGGAGAAAGTCAATTTAATTCCGCCCAGATCCCATACAGTGATACAAATCGAATATGCCCTTTTAATGGAGATCTGTGGATCTTCACCTAAAGCATCATTTTCCCTTGTGTATGATCATGGGCCTCCTTTACTGCTCAGTATCAATCAAAACCTGAATGGAGAACCAATCTCTTCATGGACTTCTCTGCAAAAGTTATCACTGCATCATTTGAATGGCTGAGAACCGTTAAAGAACATACTTCCATAATACTAAGCATGCTGTACTATATGCATATGTATTTAATATATAGTACATATTTATTAGATGCAATTGTTCTTAATAATATTATTATTAATTTAATATAAAATAAAAATATACTATAAAATACTGCAAAGGGGAGCAGTGATAAATTAATTTAAAAGTTTGAATATTTATCTTGGAAACTAATTCAAGGCAGCAAGAATCTGAAGTTGCAAATTTAGTCGTATGTATCCTTTTGCATCATGCAATTAACACAATATACTTTCATTTTTAGCTATGAATTCATATCTGAATTGGATTGAAACAGATCACTTTGCATGCATTTATGTATGACATCAGCTTAATTTTTGTATCTATCACTATGTTGAAACATCTAGCAGACAGTCAGTTTCCCAGGATGGTAATCAGCTTCTAACATGGATTCATACTTTCTCTCTGTGGTGTTCTCTGTTTTCTGAAGTGTGTATACTCCTGCTTTCCAACCACAGGGAAATACTCCAGCACACAAACTGTATTTGCCAGGAGAACACTGACTATTTTCTAGAAAGTAGGCATGTAATTAGATGTGCCAGGTAATTCTAACAAGTGGCACTATTAAATTTTTTGTAAAATGAGTCTATTTCAAGTGAAAATTACTGTGATTTCTCTTAGAATAGAGCATGCTTGAATGATTTGTAAAACCAAACAAAAAAAAAAGACTCATTGAGAGCACACATTGTAAAGAACAATGGAAATTCAATAGTTCAGTAGTTCTTTCTTATCTCTTCACTCAGGCTCCAATTGTCTCTTTCATGTGGAAACTACTACTATGAAGGGAAAGGATATTTATCCAAAACCAACTAAAATCATTGTTGTCATCACAGTGAACACCCTTCACTGTATAAACTGGTCAGCATGTCTTCAGTCAGTTCTAATAGACTGTGACTTCCTTCAGTGTCCTGTTAAGTGGTTTTTCAATCAAAGAAGGTGTTTCCTTTATTGGAAGGCTTGGTTATCACAATTTGGCTTTTCATTCACTCCATGCTACTTTCAGAGGCTGTGTTAAGGTGTTCAACCTTTTTGCAGGCTTACTTCCTCCATCTTCCACCTGGGCTAATAGAATTCAGTCCATAACTGTAAGCAGAGATGTGTTTGTAACTGTAGCTTGTCTTCTAGATAATCACCTCACTAAAATATCCTTATGTTCTGTAAAATCAGTAGACACTTCATCCTACCTTCACATTGTGGACAGTCCAGAATCACAGTGCAATCCAATCCAAGTCTTGTACTGTCCTGCGGTTCAGAAGGTTTTGTTTACTATTGTCTTGATGGCTCTCCTTTAAACAGGAATTACATCCTGCCAACTGCCATCAAATTCTAAATGGGAAATTTTTTTCTACCACCTGCACTATATGTGAAGTATATACATCTCCTTCTATTACTTTGTTTTTGCTAAAAATGATATCTCTATATTTTCTTATCCAGTATAACAGTAAAATTAATGGAAGCTGTAGTATTACTGGTTATATTACTGACATCACTAGATCAGTAATTTATTACTCTTTTCCTCCAGTGAGGCTGTATAAAAGAATCCTTTTTTCCCCCTGAATTTTTCATTTTTTTCTTATTTTTGTCTCATGTCTTGTCCCTACTACCTCCCTGTGGTTACCAGGATTTTGTCTGGAAATCCCATGTTCTGTAAGTTGCACTTCTGTATTTTGATTTCTTTGCTACTGTATTCTGGTTGCAATTTCCACCTTTTTTTTTTTTTTCCCCCCCTTAAGGATCACAATATTTTCTTTGGTTTGGGCTTTGGGGTTTATATGCTGCCCTCATAGTTCTTGTTCAATGTGTTTGTATACTCTGATAACAGTGCTTGCATGTAAATTAACCAATCCTTCATGAAAATACCTCTTTAAGATGGGTTGCAGCTCTACCTATTGTTCAAGCCAAGTGCATACAAACTCATATTCTGTAGTTTAATGAAGAGGCTTAGAACAATTTTCAGCTCCATTTAGCCCTGCTTTCTCTTTCTTCGTCTGCTATGGCTATGATGGTCTGCTGAAGAAAATTTTGATTTTCTCCAGTTTCCTATGTGTCTTGGTTTGAAAGACAGGTGTCTGCCAAGGAAGGCAGGACCCTCCCTTGGAATGGAAAATGTAACCCCCTTTCCTCTGAATTATTATAATTTTGAAATTAAGGGGCTTTCAGGCAAAGATATGAGATATAGCAGTAACAGTTGTTTACTAATATATATATGTATAAAACAAGGCAAACAAACCCCAGTAACTGTGGCAGTAACACCAAACAGCCCCAGCACCCAGTGACGCCTTCCCGGCCCAGGCCCTTTCCCCTCGGTGCAGTCCCGCTCACGGCCGCAGGGGCGCTGGCGGCTCCCGGGGCGCGGGGCGGGGCGATGGCTNAGTGTAGAGAAGACTTGGAGCAGCAGCAAAGGAACAGTGGGGGCAGGGCAGCCGTGGCCCGGCTCCCGGCAGAGCAGGGAAAGGCGAGCTTGGGATCCCGGGTTTTCCCCTGAGGCACCCGAGCAGATGGTGAAAAGGTCCCTCTTTTAGTGAGGTAGGGTATTTAAAAGGGTCCCAGTGCAATGGCTGTTCCAGCAAGCAGAGCACGACTCACAGTAGAAGGAAGGCAGCAGAAGGCAGAACCCCACAGCAGTGACGAATTCTCCCTACAGCGACCGCAGCCTCTCTCCCCTCCGAATGCCGAGAGAACAAGAGGACTAGGGGCTGTACCCAACCCCTTCTTCCCAGTTCAATCTGTGCCCTACACCTCAGGTAAAAGAGGTGGACCCCTCCCCCTGTGGCCCGGTCTTTTTGTCTCTCATAAGTATCCAGTAATTTGTCTCCTAGCAACATGTATGGGGAAGATTCTTTAAGAGAAAACGAAAAACAAAAGGAGAACTCCTAAAACCCCAACTCTATGAGGTTGGGGTAAATGAATGAACTGGCTGAATATCTGCACTCTTCACTACCACATAATCAGCAAAAAGGGCATAACCCCTCTTCAGTGATTCAAACATCAAAAATATGCCTGTTATGTTCTGTGGGAAAGCCAAGTTACCACTGCACTTTCCTCCCTTTTGTAGCTACGCATGTTTTCATTTACATTAGCAGAATATTAGTTTTAAAGATATTAAAATGTGCTTGATCTGTCCAAAGAGTCCTCAAATAAGAGAGGAACTCTGACAGCCAGCTCAAGCTTTGCTCTCCTGTACTTGCTTTTAAGTTTTAAGTTCAGTGGCCTTCACCTCACCCAAGCTTTCCTGATTCTATATACTCTTCCTATTTGGAAACTTCCATCATGAAAATATACCTGTTCAGCACCAGACGTCACTTGAGGTTCAGTACTTTTTCTTTTAACCTAGAGCGATATATTTTCCTCCCACATCTTGCCCGGCTTTACCAGGAAGTGTTCTAAATGCAGATCTCATCACTTCACCTAGTGATATTACTACCTGTAGCTGTCAGGAGCAGAAATTGAAAGAAATACTGCCCTCTATCCTGAAAAATTCTTCCTGAAGATGAATTCTCCAGGGACTCAACTGAAGCTGTAAAAAAAACTTTGGAAGAAGACAAGTATCTTCAAAATTAATAAGAAATTATTGTCGACAGAAAAAGAAAAAATAAGTAAATCTCTGCAAATTAATTTTCCCTTTTGTTGTTGGCCTAAGAACATAGCCTTCCCTTTCTTTGACCTATCTAAAAGTCATTGCAGCTTCCAGATAAAAGATTGTCAAAATAGTAATGCATTTTAATTGTTTAATTATTCACAGAGAGAGGAAAGAAATACAACCATGTCAAAATTCAAGCAAACGGGGATTGAGAGTTTCTCAGGAAAGTTATGACAATATCATATCTAACAAAGAGAAAAAAAAACCCCTTAAATATATCTAGAGGTATGGGGCAGTGAAGTTTTATGTCAACACAAAATTCACTTCTGCAATGATACACTCTGCTACATGAGATGTTATAATTAGAGTTAGTAAATGGAGACCACGGAAGAGTGGTATAAGAACATTCTAAACATTGTTTTTCACTAGTGGATAGCTAAAAGCATCCCTAAAATAATCTCATTTAGGTGAAAGAGTTTTATTAGTAGTACTATTACTGTATTTTTTAGCTGAGAGGACAAGTATTTCTAGTAAATTAGAAAGGAAAAACAGTATAAATGTTTCCTCCCCTGAAATAAATACCTATCTTTCAATTCAAATATATGTCCAGGAAAACACAAGTTCTCTTTGAAAATTTTGCACCCCCCCAAATTAACTTGCACTGACAGTCTAAAAACTCTCGTCTAAAAATTAGAGTAATAAAAACTTATTTTAGTTCTTTACCTAGTAACCAGAAACCCAACTAATAATACCATAAACTTATAACAGCCAAGATTTGGATTATGAGTTGAACTGAACAAGAAAAAATACAAGTAACTCTCATTAAGTTACACGAAGTAAGTTCATTAATTTCATAAGCAGTAAGTGCTCTGGGTTACTTGTTTGCTAAGTCATTCACTGAAGAATGTGCCTATATTCTACTTCTTGACCACAAAAATTTTCAGCAGTGTGTGAACAGGATAGGTAGGTGAGGTGCTGACTATTATTTTAGTCAGCAGTGATGAGTGTCAGATGAGTACCTCAACATACAACATCTGTGGAAAGTAACTGGAAAGGAGCTGCTCTGCTTCAAGAGAACTAGTGACTGCCCTACAGTGACTTAGGGAAGCAGAAAAATCATAGTTCCTCTATTTATTTCACTATGTCCTGTACAGAAGAGACAATCTTCACCCTTAAGAACTTCCTTTACCTTAATATTGCCCCATAAAAACTTTACACTTGTTCCCATTTTGATTAGGGAGCTACATAGACAAAAATACGAAGCAGGGTAGCACCCTGATGTATGACAAAAAAAGCCAGAAATTTATATCTATTAGCAGTTTCATAATGTTTCGTATTTCATTATGACTTTGGTATTCCTATGCAGCTAACACATAACCTTTGGAAATAAAATTTCTATAGATGATAAACTTCTCTTATGATACTTCTTTGTCATACCATTAGAGAGGACTAATAAAATAGGCTTATGGTACTCTAAAATCTGCTGAATACAGGCCTGGGTTTGTTTGCTTATTTTTTTATTATGTGGCTTAAATTATTTAAATTGTCTTGTCTCCTTTTTTTCCTTTAGGAGGAAATATTTCGAGAATAAAAATAAAAGAAACATAAAAACTCAGCAAGGCTTGAAAATTTCAGATGTAGATCACCACTGTGGAAAAACTAAATCATTAGAATCCATTTTTGGAAAACATGAAGCTTGAAGATTTTTTTAAATATAATTTTTATTGAATCTAAATTTCTCACAGAAGTATTGCAATAATTCTTAAAAGCTAATAATTTAGTTAAGCTAATTCCTTTTTAAAAAATTACCTAAATTTTAAAATCAATTAGAAGTCTTTGAAAACTGCTGTGTGCATTAGCTTTTAATGCCAAACAATACATCAAAGAAAACATAAAATAGCAAGCAAGAAAACTGACTCTTTGGTGTAGAAAACAAGACCCTTTTATAAACACATTAATGACAGAGATAGTGTTTTTCACTCGGTATGCACTGAGGCATAATGAATTTAGGGCCCCAAACTGAAATATATTTTCCTCCAGAATGCACAGTCATTTAAACAACCATTGATTTGTTACCTGGTGTGTTGACACTTTATGATGACTTTCTTCAGAGCCAACTTATCTTACTTTTCAGATAATAAATAATGCACAAAGGAAATAAAACAATGCATGCACACATAAACAAACTCACACATTCATATGGGTATTTTTTCAATGTAGTACTGTCCTTACTGAATATTAAGGTCACTTAGGTGATGCACAAGGACTTATCAAATCAGTAGCATTTATTAATCTTATTTTCATTTACTAATGTAATCTATTTATTAAGGATAGTTTCCTAATTTAAAAATGTTTCAATATGTCATTTATATGCATAATTTTTGTTATGTTATGTTTGTTTATCCCAGTTGCAAGACGTAAATGAGTGGATTTTAAAACATGTATCATTAATATAAATGAATTTGCTCATCTTTGAAATATTGTCTTATTTGTTGTTATATAGTCTTTAACTGGGCTTTTAATAATTATGCATAATTTTAATATACAATTAGCATGGATAAATATTATGAAAGAGTCATTCATCTAACTGTAACCTTAAAAGCAAATCATTTGTTCTAAATGAGTCATTAAGGATTGCTAGATCGTCAATGAGGAATAAGAATCCTCCCATGAGGAGGGAAAAAAGTATAGACTAAAGAATGCCACAATTCTAAAATAGATCTTGCCAAATCTGTGTCTGGAGAAAACTCTCCTTCTCCATTGAATATATAGAGCAACCTGAACAATGAACTCAGATTCAGAGTCCTAACTGAAGCCTTCAACTGGATGAAATTGTTTTTTCCAAAACGGATCCAGACACTGTTTTCCTTTTTACTTATTTCCCCCATTATTTCATAGCGCAATTCATGCTTCAAGACATGGAAGTAAGGCTTGGAAACAGGGCAGACTGATTGAAGGAACAACAGTTATATATATAGACCTGTCATAAAGCCTCCAGCCTGGGAGCACTGGGGAAATAGCCCAAGGTCTCTCAAAATTTCTACAAGTACTCTTTGTGTTAAGTATGATTGCAGCCTGAACTCAGCATACAGACAGTCTTTGCTTTTCTGGAATTTAAATCTGATGAAATCATGAGCAAGTACACAAATATTCATATAATTCATATATATGCATGCATGTGTGTGTACACATAAAGTCACTTGTTTAATTGGGTTTAGGACCTGCCTGTTCACTCTCACTTCTAGGATAGATGGGATATAAAAAACTATTTTTCTGAGATCAAAGTAGCATTTGAAACATGTTAAGGAGGTACTTCTAGAATTTGAGAAAGCTTTTCTAATTCAAGACTTTTTCTCCCTATTTTCTAACCTGTTGCATTTTTACCTTTCCTCAAATAATTCTCCTCACTCCCTAAATATCTTGCTTTGTTCCTGTCTTTCCTCTTCTTTCTAGATACTTTTCTGAGTGTTCTCTCCTTGGTTGTGTATTTTACCCTGCTGCTTCTTTTGAAGTCAGTGGCAAATCTCTTATTGATTTCAGCATGAGAAAGATCAGCTTTCACTCCTTTGCTTCTCTCCATTTTACCATCTCTAATAGCTGGTAGCAAAATCCCACTGACTGTGGCTCTGATCTCTGAAGTGCTGGTACACCATGCTTTTGAGTTTTGATCCCAGTCAGATCACTTTTTGACAGCCAGAACTGTATCAAAATAGAAGCACTACTGTGCTGAAAAAAACCCAGGGATTATGAGCTATGTTTTATTCTTTTCAACTAGTGCTGAGTGTTAAGATTTCTTGTGTCATGTGATTTCTACTTCTCAAGTATGTAACTTCCCCCAGTCATCATGCTCATACTGTCATTAATTCTACCCACTCAGTAAGGCAAGCTGGAAAAAAGCAGAGCAAGGCAGGAAGTAGTACTACTTCTGTTTGATTCCTGGAATTTCTTCACCAACTATCTCAATAAAAGATAGATGAAGATTTTGGAGATATTTTTATTGATAGGACTTTTATCAATAGAAGGTATATTAAAGCCAACACTGTTACTTGCAATGATTTGTTTTCATGTCTCACAAGAGCAAAGGCAAACAGCATAATACCATGTTATCATGTTGTCCTGGACACCTTTCTTAATTTGCTCTAGAATCTATTACCAGGAGAAACTTTATCAGGATTAAACACTTTACCTTAGCTGAAATGTTGATGGGTAAGTTTGATCTGCAGCATGGGTCCTGAATGTCTCATGTTTAATCTGAAATTTGATTTTGTTTGCTTGCATGTCTATATCTATGTGTGTGTGTATAGGCATACAAAAATCTACACATACATTTGTACTAGTTTGAAAGAAAACTAGTGAGAGACTTCAAGTCAGAAATACAATTTGATAGGAAAAATAAAATAAATGTAATAGTACAAAAAAACCCAACCCACTGACAGAGTCAGAGTACAAACCTGACCCCCTGACAGTCAGGGGGTTGGCAGCAGTCCAATTAAATGGTGGCTGCAGTCCTCCTGGAGTGATGGTTCCGCTGAAGCAGTGACTCTGTAGAAAAGGTCTGGTCTTCCTCTGGGAATCCAGTGGAAAAGTCTGCCTCAGGTGTTTGAAATCTCAGCTTAATCTCCATCCAGGATGGAATGCTTGGTTCCTCCCTCTGGGCGGAGCATCTCGCAATGGGATGATGTAATTTTATCAGTCATGCGGTGATGGCCCATTAACAGAAGATAGCCCCATGAGTTTATCAGGGATGAGTCATGAAGGAGATGGGGGAACACTGTCCCACTGGTTTTAACAGCTTATGAAGATGGTGATAGAATACATACTTCTGGGTACATCTTACACTGTAACCTAGGACAACATTGCATACACAAATGTAAGAGCGAAAGAGACTGTGAACAAGTGGTACTGTGTGTGAGAACACCTTCAGTTAAAAGGGAATGTAATGTGACATATTGTGGCGATCCTGGGACTTACAATATCTAAACTTATTTTTGAAGGCATTGTTAAATGCCTTCAAGTAGCAGGCAAGATTTCTTTCATGGTATTACTTTATGGTGTCTGCAATAAAAATTTATGTCTAGGCCGAGAAAGTATGAAGGAGATAATCTTCTTGCATGATTCCTAAAATCTTACTGTCAAGAGGAACCACTTACGATAACACTTGAAATCTTAAAACTGTATCTTCATAATCACATTGGATGAAGCCTCCCAAACCAATTCATCCCAGCTACAACTGATCTATTCCTGTGTTTCTTTTCTGCATGGAAAAATTGTGAAGGAAAGTCAAAAATAAGATAATAAAAACAGTCAAATGTACAAAAAGAGAAGAGATGAATATTCCAGTTAAGAATACAGACATAGCCTCACAAAAGTAACAGGTAGGGGGTTTTGTGTTTGCCAGCTTAGCATGCAAGACACATCTGTATTGTTAGAGAATGCTTAATGTCTGTTCATTAAAAATCAAATTTTGGTGTTATTTAAAATACGGTATCAAAAATGCTATAGAATATAGTTAGTATCCCCAAAATAATGGTTGTAAAATGATTCTGATTTTCTCTAAAGAGACAATTTTTAATGTCAGAAAAAAACTCCAGCAACTTTGAATGGAAATTAATAATTAATTTGGATTCTTTTCCTCCTAAGATATCATATAAGCAAAACTTTTTTAAAAATCTAAGAGAAAAAAATATAGACTGAATTTAAAATACTTGACTTAGTTCTCCAACATACTTGAAACAAACCTTTTTGTAAGAATATCCACTTGGAATTTCTTGACAATTCATAAGGAAAGCCTTTCTTTGTATTGAAAGCCATTTTGAAACTAACCAAACTGTCAGGACTAGTTACATAAATATAATAAATTTTGAACAATCAAACCAATTTTTCAGACTCTGGAAAAAGGATAAAAAACTTTGAGACCTAAGTAAAACTTCAGAAGTCAGAAAGACAAATCACTTAGAAATTACTTTTACACTGACATATTAATTGCATTGTGTTAACCTTTCATTAAGGAATATCAATCATACTTCATTAGCTTACTAGTGCTCAGCATCACTTTCTATGCTACAGTTATCAACTACTTCTTTAGGTTTTAATCATAAGGCAAAATTTTTATTTTTCTTTATATATTACATAGATATCATTGAAATTATACTTGTTGACACAATATTATACTCTAACACATCATATTAAATGGTAGTTCCCTGATGACAAAACCACTTAGAATATATTTTTTAGGGCAATTTTGTTTCATAATTGTATTTTAATGATAAAATAGGCTTGGTGGACAAAGAACATGTTGAAAATTTTATATAGACTGTAAAAATGCATGACACAAAATCAACATATATATTAAATAAATTTAAGAATACTTAATTAACATGCAATTTTTTTCTGAATGAATGTGTCTCTTATACAGCCATGCATTGCTATTTGATAGCAATACCTATAAAAACATATCAGACATTAAAAAACCACATTTAAAGTATATTCATGCACCAAAATATATTTTTGAGCAATCTATACTAAGAAAAAATTGTCTCTTTTTTTCAGTTCAAGAGACACTGATAATATAGGGTTAAAATGATTTTAACATGATTTTAGAACTGCAAGGGGAATTCGAGGGGTGGTGGTGGCAGTTAGGAAAGGCATAGCCTGGGAATGGAATGTTAGCCCACTATAACTAGAGCCAGATCATTGTCTCAGAAGAATCAAGTGTGACTTGTATCCAGGTGATAATCAAGGGAATTATTTTAAACAAATCAAGTAAAACTCAGGAGCAGGGGGTGTAATCTGTGTTAGCAACCGAGATTGGGGATCTGGTAGTTAGGGGTGTGTGTGTTAATTAACATGTAATATGAATATGCATGATGTCAGGATATAAAAATCACAAAAGTTCCGGTATCGGGCGGGCACCTGATTTGGGCTTTCTGCTGCCCCTGTGCCCCCACGCGTTCCAAAAAAGCACCGGCATATAATTGCTTTGTGTGGTTATATGTTTTCCAAACGCTAACAACACTGCCATCGGAGCTCGCTGCTGTATCTGATGTACTCAGTTCAAGAACAGTTTAGTATATATGTAAGAGCCATAGAAACTATTTGGAAGTTGAGGTTCAATGAACTAATTTTTTTTTTTCCTTGATGAACTAGTAGGTGAAGGTTATATTAAGCAGGAGGGAGACCTACAATAAATCTTAACTTTCTTTTATTTGTGTCAAAACTGCAAAAAAATCCAATGCCTAGGAAATTCAGCAAGTTCAGCTGAAAGATGTGTTTACTGTAAGATCAAACTCAGATCATTTTACCACCTTAGAAACAGTTCATCTTTAGCAAAGGAACCTTTTACCTATGATGGCATATTTTTAAAAGAGACTTTAATTCAAAAACAAACTGGAATTTGTCTAGTGAAGCATAAAGATGTGGGATATTCAGAACAGCATATTAAATAAGCATCTCTTCTTGCTTTTTAATTAATAGAGTATAAAGCCAAGTCGGATAAATACTAACAATTTATTGACAGCTAGTTGCATCTTTGATCCTAATTGAATTCACTTATTTGTCAAACGATACATGAAAGAGTGGCTGTATCTTCAGATGACTTCATTATACATGGCTTTTATGAGCTCTGATAATTCTGTTTTTTTCAAGACCCAGAAAGGAGAAAAAGGATTCAGTTCTTCTTCTTTAAGATCAACAAAATACAACTGGTCACTTACTGATTCTGCACCACGTTCTGTGTTTAGGGCATATTGTCTTTACTGACAACGTATTGGCAAAAACAGGCTTGTAATTTTAAGAAAGCTTTGTTTGGAATCCTCTGTAACCTAACTGTCTTCGTTTGAGACCAATTTGGAGGAAACGTCCTCTGATAGAAGGCAGGTTTCAGCCGCCTCCTTCCCACCAGGTTCAGAAAGAAATTCCTTGGAGGAAAGTGAAAAATAAACTATTTATTTAACAAGCAAAGTGCATGCAGGCATGGAAAAAAGAAAGACTAATGTTAAATTATAAAACCTCTCACTGTGGAGAAGACCTGGGAAGATTTTCGAAGTCCTTTGTGGTTGTGGCTCTCTCCTCTCTGTAACTGGGGTTCGGCATGGGCCTCTCTGGGCCACGGTGTAGGGCCTCCTGGTGTTGTTCTGGTGTTGCTGAACAGTCCAGAAGAGAAGAAGAAGCCAAAGTCCCAGGAAACTCCTTGCTTCAGCTACAAAGAAGCAGCTAGCTAAAAAGCAAAGACTTTTAATGCTCCGTCTCCTGAGAAAAGGAGCCGAGAGCTGGCTAAAAGCAGGAAGGTGCTTCCTCCGCTCCACTAGGAACGCAGGGGAGTGTGTATCTGTGTCCTTAAACACAAAACTGCTCAGCTCTTTTTTGTTCCCTTTTTCTCGAACCCAGCTTAAAGACACAGAAAGGCACAGGATTCATGCCTGGCGTAGAGCAGGTGATAGGGGATACAGCATCATAAAGTCACCCCAAGACTCTAACCCAAGACAGTTCCTTCATATGCCTATACTGTGTGCCAATATTAGGAAATTGTCCTCTTAGGAAGAAGTGGTTCAGGTCTGGGTTCCCGTAACAGCAGTATTTGTTGTCTGCCAAAAATGGGTCAGTGGTACTCCTTGTATAATTTCTGCTGCAGATTCCAGCTTCTCTGAATATTTTATCAAGGTCCTTATCTGTGGTGATATATTTTCCT